>VYYJ01000582.1:0-51624 GCA_021029165.1 Cyphoderus albinus
ATGCTCTCATCACGACTGCACAGATTTAGGCTTGTGCAGCATGCACTTGCACTGATACGGGTTATTGGTTCCGGAAATACGCTGGTTTTGCCAGTTTCAGATTTCAAAATCGATGTTTCAAACTCTAGTTCCGAATTCGTTAATCCGCTTACAACCATAATTCCGCACTTCATTCCTAAGACGAGGCGTTTGTCGGCAAATCCGAAATCCATCACGGTTCTTAAATCTTCAAGCTTTTCATCATCAGCAGAACAATCAGGGCCGTCGTCCTTCGCCATCTTCTTCAAAATTGTATGTGGTGCAAACATTGGGTAAATGTAATCGTTGAAAATCGATTTGAAGCCATGTGATAACCAAATTTTCTGTTTCGAAGTTACTTCAGTTATTTCGTCCTCTGTTTTGTCGACGGAGGCTACAGCGACGATCTCTACTCCTTCTTCAGCGTTACACGGGTAATGCAGTACCTTTGCGTTGCATCCTCCGAACTCCAGCATCCACATTTTGGTGGACGGGCAGTCTATGTCTGGCAAGGCGTCAGTCGCGTTGCAGGTTTTGTTTTCAACGGCACTACCAACAGGATTACCAGAGGCAGTCATATTCTCCAATGCTTCTTTCTGCTCAGAAGATTTTCTTCCTGGCCACTCGAGCAACTGAAAATCAACGTTAATTTTGCCAGAGCCCGATGATCTTTCATAATACTTTTGCATTTTGTCCAGGTCGAGATAGGGATCGCTGTTTCCTCCTCCTCCTCCTCCTCCTGAGGTAATGTCGACTGCGTACCGGAAAAATCCTTGCTTTCGTAACTTAAATGTTTTCGGTTGGCTTTCATCAGACGATGATGTCCGAAATTTTCCCACTGCCACCACAATCGGCCCTGGGTTTATAATAACACTTCCGGTCTTTGTGGGGTCGTTGTTGAAACAAGTTTTATCTTCATTTACTTCTTCACCGGAAGCCAGAAGTTTTAACTGTTCTTCTTTACCACAAGGACGACAGGGGATAGTAATGTCCTCGTTCTCAGGGTCGCAAGAAGAAGTCGGACTTTCGCCGTTTGAAAATGACAAAGGCAAGAAACTGACTATCAGACAGGAAAAAAACAGCGTTTTCATTTTCACTGCAGGAAAACACATTTTGTAGTAGAAACAATATGTTTTATTTAAATGTTCTTTAAAATTAAGACTATTAAGAACAAGAAGACTGAAGACTCGTTACTTTTATAATCTGGTTACAAAAGGAAAATACCACCGTAAACCTTTCAGGGCAATTGAATTGACAACTTTGACAATTGAATTTTTGTACCGATATGCGAATGCGAATTGCGATGAGTGAGACTGGGCAAGTGTGACGATGAATCAAATTGCCCTCGTTAATTGTAGCTCATACACGTGAGTTTGCAAAAACAAAGCATGAACTATCATGAATGTCTGTTGCAATTTGCAATCATTAAAATGCTTTCTTTCATTCGGACTATTTCGGACTACTTTCCATGGTTGGTTAAATTCATACGGAAATTGTAGATTCACATTAATTAAACTAAACTCAAATCAACCGTAGAAAATAATTCCAGACTTTTATTAATACATGAATCATGACTATCTAAAAACGTTCTATTTTTGTGAAGTGGAGTTTAACATTGTCAGCGGATTTTGGGTTATTTATTAAGTTTGTTAATTAATGCTCATATTATGTACAAAATGATAGCCATGGCCCAGGACCTTGGAAAATATTTTGATAAACAGAGAGTGGAGGTATCCATTGAACTTTTACTAGTGTATTTATGACAAATATTATTTTTAATTAGCGACAGAAGGTATTGTTTTAAATAAATTCATTCTGTGATTTCTCAGTGTAACCTCGAAAAACAGGAGGGTGGATGCCCTTTCTGTAGTTAAACGTTCAGTTTAGTGTGAAAAATATTTTTTTCTGAATAATAAATGCTGACTAGAGATTTCCAATGATGTGGACGATCCCAGTCATGGCGTCACGCTGGGATCTAAAAGAGCCGCTTATTAGCAGAGTAGGTGCGTCTAATTTCATGCGTTTAATATAATTAGCATGTAATTCCAGCAACAATACATATTAATTACTCCTTTAAGTAAGTGTTGAGCTTAAGGCTTAAGGATGTGTTTCATAAAGGATATACTAAAATATATTATATGTACATACATTAGTAAATTCTATCGCCGCTTTTGGTACACTCTCCATTTTTATATTTCACAAAGCGTGAATTAAAGATAAGAAAATGCATTTTTTTGACAGTTCCACAAGATTTTAAGTACATTAACACACTATTCAACCAAGGACTTTATAAACTCATAGCACACTAGAATAACCTTATATTGTTAGCAAAGATAAACTATAGGCAAATTATACAATATACCCATACCATGTTGTAGTGTACAAAATTGTGTTTATAGAATTGAATATCAATGCATTTAATGATTTAAGCTAGTGATGTGATATTATGAGTGTTGACAGAAAAATGTATCACAATAAAAAATGTTTAAGAATGAAAATTGAAGGTTATTTGTGTCAGGCGTGCTTGCTATTTTAAGTCTCCTTGCTGCTTCTCTTCTCTCTCTCCAATTAGTTTCACTGGTAAGGAATTTTAAAAAGTAAAATGCACACATTGAACGATCAATAAATTATCTTTTCTTGTCGAGTTTAATGTGTGAAGCAATCGAAGTTGCATTCCAATTTTTTGCCTTTATCCATTGAGATATTGATTTTGGAGCTCTCCAATCATTTCTATCATTTTTTTACATTCATGTTCACCAATAACTCTTCCAACTTAATTACTGTTATGAGTAATTTCTCAGTGTTGAGACACGAATCACTCCGCGCAACCTTGACATTGCCTCAGTTTCAGGTCTCCACTTCTTAAATGGTGCAATTTACGTCTTCTCAATGAGAAGTTCTCATGATCATTTTAGTGTTAAAGTTTGCGGGATGGATGCAGAAAGGTCCAAAAAATTACACACGCGCGCAACACAATTTTATTGTGGTATATGCTGATTTGACGACCAATGTGTTCTACTTTGAAATAGGCTAATTGCAATTACCTACGTTGAATTATGCGCAAAGTTGCAAAATGAGAATAATAAACTAAACACAGTTGAAAGTTTACAAACCATTTCTGTATATTCTACATATTCTAGACTATGAATCGGAATTTACTGAATTTTTGCTTTTAGTGTTTTGATTCAATTATGTAAAACTTGTTTGGTTTATGTAATTGTTTGTCATCCAGTTGAATTGCTTTCGCTAAATATTTCCACGGTTTATTTTCACTTTTCACCATCTCATGACATGGCAAGAAATATCATGTAAAATTCAAAATTCATGAAGCAATAGTGAGTAGGAAACGTCTGATGTGCTACGTTGAAGGCATTTGTGATTTGTGTGAAAAGTCGAAAAGATGACACCAGTGAACTCATTCAAATTATTATGTCGTATGTTTTCTCAAAGCAGGTGTCATGTCAAGCAAACGCTGTTTTACGGTAGGGTGTGTGCAGTACCATTCATCGAGATTCTCGATTCCAGAATCGTTAGTAATGGCAGCATGCGCTATTCAATTAACTTTTCATTTCATCCATGATAATCATCACGTGGATGAAATACACTTTTCATTATAATCTGAGTATATTTTTCACTTGCTTTCCCATATTCCCCTACATTGCAGTAAAATGACTTTACTTACATATTCTGATTGAGATACACCACAAGAGTCTGATTTCACCACACGACATGACTTTTGGCATATGCGAACTATAAATTTGGCCTTTTCCCACACAGAGACACAGACTTGAATGAACCTTTGCTCATTGTCGAATAAAAATTTTATCGCTTAAATATCATTTCACCAATCATGGAACTCCGAGTTTCTCTTGACATTAACTTCATACCTTGACTCCCAGTTAATAACAGCTGCAATGAATTTCTTCTGGGGATAAAAACCTACATATGAGTTAACGGTACGGAAGTGTTCATACAGACGCAACCTGTGATATAAACTTTGTGCAATAATAACATTTAATTTATGGTTTTTCATTCTGTTTGCCGAGGTCAATAGTCAGATCAATAACTATAAATGTAATGCTCATGTCATGTCTACACCAAGGCGATGAAGTCATTTTATTGACTACCTGTGCTCTGGAGGCTGTTGTCTATTACAATGAGTTAATTGAGCCAGACTAATTTTGAATAACAATTACGTGTTATTTGCACAGAAGAATTGAGTGGACAGACACAACAACTGCAACAAGTGCACGAGTTGCTTTTTACTAAATGCGTTTTAGTACGTAGTTATGCGATGGATGAATGTTACAAAGAAATAACTTTGACTTCGATACATAATTAGCTGAAAGATAATACGATGTGCATATGAATCGATGGAACATTTTGTCACACGTAATGCCAACTGAATGTCACATCAGATTTTCTCCTCATATCAGTTAAGTGATATAGTCATCTTGCATTACATTATGCAATTCCAATCTTTCTTTGGAATTTTGGAAGTGAAATCACTCTCACGACCTGATAATGTCTTTCCACATTTAAATGGCGTTCAACAACTAATTTTAATACAATGTCAAAGATTATAGCAAAGGAGATTGAGAAAATGGTGGGAACAGGAGAAATTGAATTTTTCTGGTTGAATTATCTGAAATAAAAAATTTATGAATTAACGATCATTTGAATAAATTTACATCCTGCTTTAGTCTTCTGTCTGTTTCGCGTAAAGCCATGGTTGGCAAATGTGTGGGTCAAAATTTAGAATCGTCTGGTTTTCTGATACACTGACTGGAGAAGTGAGTTAAGTCATTTTGATGAAAGTATGACGAAGTAAGTTGGGCGTATGAGCGATGACTGATGAGTGTTGCGATGCCTCTTCTTGTGAGTGATGGGTATAATAGTGGATGCCCCTCTTGATAACGACATTTTTACGCGGTTATTCCTTATCTTAATTACCATATACCTAATCTGCACTTACAAGTGAATGTGTAATGTAATAAGACCACTTTAATAAATGTTATACCTCTCCAGCCTCCTAGAACTTTAGAACCATGTCATTGCAACTACGTGCCACGTATTACACTTACATTGCTCCCAAATACTCAGTATTATTACAACAAAGATATATGTGTAATAATAGTGTATAAAATGAAATAGAAGAAGCAAAATTGTAAGAATTTAATGATTTTACGTTCAGTAAATTCCATTCACTATTATGAAAAAAAGATTTAATGTATTGTATTGTAACATATTGTCTAACTTATACTGTCATCTCTCTGCTTGCGTGTTCTGTCGTATTATGCATTGTTCATGAATACATATGAATCATATTCTAACAAAAGGTTCAAATCAAACTGTCAATATTTTTAGATTACTTCACCATCCGAGTATAATGTCTTATTTCAACCGATGCTTATTCTAATCTTTAGAAGACATTGCATTAAAAAACTACTCGACAAAATTTGTATTGGGAATTTATGTTTATAGAGAAATTAAGGGACTGAAATGATCTTGTACACAGAAACTCTTTTGCTTGAAATGCCGCTTCGCATTTATTTGGCGTCTTTTTGTGACGATTTCAGCAAAATTTCCTTTCGCTCGTGAATGTCGCATGTCAAGGTAGTGCAATGGCTCCAGTTGACCACTGAGGGTGATTTTCCTAGAAATAGATAATTAAAGTAGGAGAACTACGAGCAGCATGCATGATAAAGATGACAAAGTATTAAAACATAAAACATCAAATCATGGGTCAGTCACTGGACTCGAAGCATAAAAATTGCAAACGTAAGTTTGGAAAGAAATTGAAAAGCGGGACAGGACATATCGAATTGGTCGCCAGAACGCATAAAATTTATTAAAGTGGTGCGTACATAACAGCTGGGTTATTGTCCACTTTCTGGTTCGATTTAAATCAATTCTATGGATGTTCAATATTTAATCCCACGATGCATTTTGTTTTGATTTGCAGACACGTAAGAGTGAAAAGTTTAGCAAAATCAGCGGCATGAAGCGGCTATGAATAGGCACGTTCCCCTCCACGAAGATATGATGCGAACAAATTATGTGAGAAATGATTTAGATAAGACCATCTCGCTGCCCTAGCTTTTATTTACTTTTATGGAGCATTAAAATATATAAAGTATCATACTCGAAAATAGATCAGCGATACCAATGCAAGCAAATGTATAGAGTCAAACGTGTATTTTCACTCCACGGGTTTTATGGAAACTTTAATATTTTGAGCGGTCAGTCAACGGCATCATATTTAAGCTGTTCCTACAAGTTTTATGATTAATTGCCAAGATGACTCCACATATATTGCTAACGTAAGGCATTAATTGCAATGCAAGTAACCCTCTCAAAAGGGCAAACATCCTCGTGCTAGAAACGTAAGAACTTGAAAGAAGTCCGCTGAAAATTCACGCTGTAATTAAGTGAACATATGTGTTCTGAAATGCAAGTTACACGAATTTTTACTGACGAACTATGAACCGCCTGGTAATATTTTACATAGAAATAAGATTTGTTGCTTCGTTTGCTTAAATCCGTTAATTTACGACCGTTTTCACTCTCTCAGTCTTGAGGTTGTTGGTGGCTGAACAAATGAAATCGTTTGCCACTAACGTATCATTTAAAGTATCTCTAAAATCTTATTTGTACTGCATCTTTCTATTTATGTCACATCACATCCCAAAATACATAGAGTGAAATGCGAGCCTGAAAGTTGATTTGATACCACTTTCTCTCATATGTTCTCTGTAATCGATAATCAACCATGAATTTACAAATTGATATTGAAACGGGATCCAAAATACTTCCGATATTCCAGAACCTAATTTCACCTTGCCTCTGGCGAACAAAGACGAACGTGCACTTGCGGAATATTGAGTACACCTTGAAATATAGCGTCATTCTCCTGTTTGGTATCATTCACATTTCTTCGTATTCCTTGCATCAATTTCAACCTTTTTAATAACGGAAGCTACCTGAAATGAAATCAAAAAGCTTGTTGCAGTAGCTCTGTCTTGTTTCATGAGAGTTTGCGGAGTTTACATAATACGGAACAACTGTTGCATGACATGCAATGCGAAAGTAATCTGCGCGACGCGACCAGTTTTTATTGTGGTTCATTGTACATGCTGTGGACTTTTGATTGCTAAACTTTGTTCTTAACACTGAATCTGAAATTCTGCATCGATTTATAAGCATGGCAGTAGTGAGTTTTGCAGGCATAAAAGGGCTAAATGTGTGAATAATTACTTGCATGCATTACGACGGGCTAAATAATAATCTTTACAAATCAAGTTCCATTCAACAGCTTTGTCAGCACTTTTCTGTAAAAATTATTTTAACCTTCTACACTGTACCGTCACCAGATGATTCGCGGATTTATTTATAATTTATACTTAGTTTCATGGTTCAAGAAAGACGTACACGTAATTATATAATAATACGAGTTGAGAGGTAATATCTCATCGCATCGAGTTCTAGCACTCTGCTCTGATAATAGCGAACAGGTATTATCTAATAATATACATACATGTGCAGCAATAATAAAAATGAATGCAAAAATTACCAGTTCATCACTTGAATCGAATCGAAACGTATCATCTTGCAGCTATCAGCCATGAAATCTGTAGCGTGCTCAAAATGATTATTGCAAACACAGAAAAAGTCTTGTTATGATTAACTCGCCATTTTAGACTACCTACCACCATGAAGAATTTTTTTAGAGGTTTCTTCCAGAGTCACCGTGACTGACGCCGCCTGTGTCTTTGCAAATCGTGCAAAATCTTTTACAATAACGTTACACAAATAATTACCGACTTTATAATATTGACCAATTTGCAACTTTGTTCAGTATATCTGCATTCGAAAGGACTGAGTTGCGTGTTTTGTGGTCACAGAACTTAAAGAAAGCGCTGCAGTAATTGTTTCTTCTATGTAGCATTTGCAAATTGTTGTAATAAAGATATTAGGTTAAGTTAGCATTACATCTTACACTTCACAAACGTATACTTGCATTAAATAGGAAGCAAAATNGCAAATTGTTGTAATAAAGATATTAGGTTAAGTTAGCATTACATCTTACACTTCACAAACGTATACTTGCATTAAATAGGAAGCAAAATGTAAGATTAACTATTTCTCACTATTTCTTGTTTGTCTATGCTGTTTTCCTGGGCACTGCGTTCCCAATTTCAGATCGAACGTTTCAATAATTTGCTGCTCTAAAGTTGATTGATGTTATGATAGAGGGGATAAATAACCTTTCATCCTCCATCTACTCCAACTATAGACATTTTAATGTTGAGGAACATTTTCTCACGACTCATATATCATTATGGTAAGTCATTAGGTACTATTTCTCGTAATCTTCACTTTATTAATATCACGATTGCATAGACGGATTTTACCATGAAATGGTTTACACACAACTTGATTTCTTTAACTATCTATTCTACACTAAATGTATCACATTGCAGTTTAGAAATATATTAGATACTTGGGCTTCAGCTGTGACGTGTTAAATGACCCTGTCTTTGTTGACGTTTCATACAGATACGTCACTTCTCGGTAATATTTCTACGAAGTATTTTATTTAAAGAATGATGCCTTACATTATTGCCACCTCTGGTAGACAGGTCTAGTTACCTACGGTGCAACGGAGAATGACCATATATATAAATATTTCTCATACAAACATTATTGTAATAAGATCTTTAGGCATTCTTGTGCGATCCAACCTGAAGATGGTAAAGTGAAATGCTTTGTGTTATTTAAATAACTATTGTAGTTATGATTGTTAAAAGTAATAAGTGCACTATTAATAATGTGGCCCTAATGTAATAACAGTATGAAGAAGCCCTTGTTTAGTAAATGGACAGGATACCTTTCATTGAAAAATCTGTATGTAAATGTATCATCCCCATTAGACAAAGACAAATAGGAACACTCTGATATTAAGATGTCAGTTCTCAGTGCTCGACTTTACTAAAGCAGTCTGCTGGAGAAGGAAGACATTGTGTAGCTGCCAGAAGAAATGATATCTAGCTAGCAGAATTGCTTTTGTCAATTGGAAAGTATAAAAAAGCAGATAGTTAACTTGATTGTGATACAACGACAAGATCAAGATAGTTCATAGACAAGAGACAAGGTTTGGCATTAGTGCAAATGTGAATGTGATGAGCTTGAAGACAAGGTTCGTCACAAACTTCTTTTCCCTTGAGTTGCCGTCTTTCTGCTTGATGGTTCCATTCATCATAAATGCCTGTTGCTAAATGGTGTACTAGTCGAGTCGAGCTCCGGGCTTTCCTCAGATATGAACAAAGCAAAGCGGTTCGTGCGAAGAAGATAACAAATCTTATCCTGTGATAAAATTGTTCTTTTTATCAATAAACGACAACATAAATTTACAGTTGTAAAGTGCAAAACTGTTTTTAAAAATTGTAATTTTTACAATTTATCCTTGCAATGGTATTGTGATAGAAAGTTTATTTTTTTTATAAAACCTTTACCTTTTTTAACTTAAATTGTTTTCTGTTTTAAATCTTCATTGACTTTAATATATCAATCAATAAAATGGTGCATGTATTAAGACTGATATCTAGAGTAATGATTGTGACAAGTTGCACAATCATTTACCTAAATCTTCTCTCCTATTGCATGGGGCAAGAAGACATTAATCGGAATGTAATCCGGGATGCAATTGAATTAGGAAACCCATATCCAATATTAAATAGTAGAAATAATATTCAGAGTGGTAATGGAAACGTGTTGAAAAGAAAGCATCCAAATTATCATCGACGACCGTCACCCAATGTACACCATAGTTTCACCTCATCACAAACAGCGTCTTCAGGTTCAGAAGAAGAAAGCTCATTAGTGGCAGCGGCAATTAATAAGAGCAGCGTTCACAGAACGGCCAATGGGCCGATTGAAATCATTACCAGCAAACGTACACAAAATGGTGGGAATCATAATCACCATCATACGGACAAGGCTGCAGAGTCAGAAGAATGTCCAATGTGTGCGGCGGCTCGTCAGAATGCCAAAATGGATGATGAAACACTGAGAGCGTTGCGGGTAGAGATTGTGAAACGTCAAATTTTAAAAAAGCTGCGACTCTCCGAGGCACCAAAAATGGAAAAAGTTCCCAAAGGGCACAGTGCTTTGTTGCCTCCAATTGCACTTGGAAACTCTCATCAATCCCTGCACACCAATTCTCTGCGCAGTGAACATGATGACGATGTTGAAAATTTAGACCTGGAAGACTTTTACGGTATGTATTTTTTGCTGTTATTTACCGTTAACCGTTACTATATTTTGGGAAACTAATTTCATATTGTGAATCAGCGTATTGGAAAACATGCACCGTTTTTGTGCATAATTTCAAAAAAAAATGTTTGCCCATTATTTACCATTAACGGTCACTATATTTTGGTGAAGCAATTTAGTATTTGAAATATTTACACTTCCATTTCTTCGAGAAAAAAAAAGAAGTTTTTGACGGATTTGTAAACAGACTAACATTAATATTACCGTTTAACGTATTCTTTGTCTGATTAATGTTCTGCAGGTAAAACCGAGCAGATTATTGTATTACCCCAGGACGAACTTCCAGACTGTGCGACATGGTCTCATCGTGCTAGAAATGAGGCTGCATCTTGTTTCATTTTTAATTTACCGGATGAGATAAGATCAAAAGAGATTGGCAGTGCTGAACTTTGGGTTTACAAATTGTCCGATGCGGAGGAACAGAATGAATCAAGCATTGTGTCCAATGTGCATCACAATTTTTCCATTTACGAGATTTCTACAAGGCCATCCTCGTCAAGGCAAGGTACAAATATCGACTTTAGGCTCATGACAGCTCGAAATGATATTACCGAAAATGGAGGATGGGTGAGCTTCAACATTACTGAGAGGGCAAGCAAATGGTTGCAGAGAAAGGAGGAGCACGAGCATGCCATCAAAATCGGTTGTTCCACGTGTAGTCTTGATGTGAATGAATTTCCGTTTGTGAGCACGGGCGAGCAGCAGCCTTTCATTGTTTTCAACATTGCGAATGGGAAGCGAAAGAAGAGGAGTAGAAGAAGTTTGAACTGCAGTCAAGGCATTACCGAATGCTGCCGGGAGTCACTTTACATTTCCTTTGAAGAAATCGAATGGCATTGGGTGCTGGAGCCGAAAGGTTTTGACGCTTACTACTGCAAGGGCAGATGTCACGGCGATTCCGCACTTGCACATTCAGCAACAAGACACTCAGGCATAATGATTGATTATGTGAAAAATCGCGGTGGTGTCAACAATAAAACGCTTGATCTCGTACCCTGTTGTACTGCCACAGAGATGAGCTCCATTTCTCTCCTCTACAGAGATCCTCAGTCATACAACACCACTTTTCAGCACGTCAAACTGCCAAACATGGTTGTACAGTCGTGTGGATGCAAGTAGCACTAGTACTGGTGAGTGAACTTTCTTTTACCCGTTTTTTTAATCGTTTAATCGTTACTACAGGTCGGCATTTTTCATAAAGTTAGTTAGGGTAGCGTAACAGCACCAGGGCACCATAAGCGCCCCTGTTAATGAGTAATTAATGAGAAACTTTTTCCATGCATTCTCAGATAATAAAGTTGCCAATTTTCTCGCTTTCGTTAAAGTCAACTTAACTCAACCATAAAACCATTGTCTTAGCCATTGAATTTAAATTGCACACATTATTTGCAATATTTAATGCAAAACTGTCCGCAAACTTTTAAATCACGTGTTATATAAAATATTAATATTTCCGGTCTGTTTAATAAATATTTACAATACCCTGTGTCAAATGTATATCTTCAAATGCAGTAATTATTATTATCATTATAAATGTTTAATGTTCTATAAAATATTACTAGAAGTTCGCTGCATTTCCTTCCGAAAGCTGCTATGTCTCACTCACAACAAAGCGCATTGAAAAACGTTGGTTGTAAACGACATTTAATGACATTTAATATGGGATGCGAGGCGATGTCAGCTTTGCGTGTTTTAATCTTCTTCTTTGTTATCATTTTCACAAGTAGCATCAATCATCTTTCCTACAATTGTTTTCTCCTTCATAAAAATATTATCCTCTCATAGTCTCATTGTTTTTATTACAAAATGATTTGAGCATGATTATGGGAGTTATTTTAGGGATTAATGATGATGTTTTATATTTTAATTATAAACTTATCTCACATTAGATATTTAAAGCGTTATTAAAGCATGTCAACAATTCATAGCACTCTCAGAAGATTAAGATACTATCATTATCATCATCATCATCACACATCACAGCGCATTTAATAATGTAGAGTGCAGAAGCGTGCACTTTTCGTTGTAAAAGGGCTATAAAATATAAACTACCTATTCTGAATTCATACCATCCGACAGAACTAAAACCATCTATAGATGTATCTATCTATCACGCCAACTGTACTTTAGCTGTGATTTAGTAGAAGAGAAAAATCTGCAAGTGTGACGTAAATAGTAAAATGCTGACATTTTGTTTTCGTTTCAGATGAATGTTTTGAAGTTAATTCCTACGTTTCTAGTCTAATGGCAAGGATTGAAATGGAGAGATGTCAGAACGGGACTTTCTTGTTCAATTTGCATGGTAAAAGCAACAATGTACAACTCATTCTTTGCCTCTACGAATTCAAAACGGAAAAGGTGCATGAGGAAAGAAGGATGCAATTGTGACCTGCTCTGCCGCGGATGTAAAAAACGTCGGTAGGAAAAGGATGTCGTCATAATTGTTAGTATCGTACGTATTTATAAGCTAACAATATTTAAACTTTAAATTGTAACACTTTCAATTTTCCTGTTCATTCTCTTAAGCTACATGTATGATAAATAGCAAGTACTGTCCAACATATTTAACTAGTAACTTTGGATGGTGAATCTCAATGTTAGTACCGTCGCAATATTTTTATTTTAATTCAGTATACATTGATTTAGCTCCGATTTGTTTTAAAGTTTAGAGTACATGATGAAAATATTAATAGAGAAACATTTTAGCCTTGATTTTTTCGTAATTTAAATAACTAATTAACCGCAAATTATAATTTTATAAAGATTTTTATGTTCTTTGGCGATTCTTAAACTGTTTTAGCGAGACTTTAGCTTTTGATTTTAAAATGACCACTGCTAGGTTTGAAATTCCATATTGAGAGTATAGGTACATATTGAAAAATTTAATTGTTGCAGTTAACCGTAGGTAATAAATTGTGAAGTTAATTTTTAGCAACATGTATATTATTTAGTATTTTTATATTGTTTATGAGTATTGTTAATGTATATAAAAACTTCAGTTAGGGTAAAATGGAACTCCGGAAAGATAAACCAGAAAGTCTGTCGTGCTTGAAACATTTACAGTGACTGAAATATCTTTCGTTTATGGAACCGAAGATTTGTATTATAAGATTTGTTTTATAGTGTACCATAGCTTTCCCTCAATGCATTACATAGTTTTAATTTTTATGAACTTTAATCAGTCAAAACTTATACTTAATGTAAGAAATGCTTCAACTTAAGCAAACCTGTGATTGTTGTAAAATTAAAAATAATCGTGAGTCAAACAAGAAAAAAATAAATACAAAAATAAGTGTAATCGAATTTTTATCAGCTTTTTCTGTTTATTAAACATAACGCATTAAACAATAACAGGCCTGGAAGAAAAAACCTTGCCAAATGGAATATTAACGGAATTTAAAAATTATACATAAGAAATTTGCAGTTGATATAAATTCATTGAATATAACTCAGCTGAAGGTACAATTTTGCCCAAAAAGTATATTAAGGCAATTGACGTAAGTTGATACTTGAACTTATCTCTACATTTGTAAATTACAATTTATGATAATGCTAAAAGAAATCGAAAGCTTACAGTTTATACTATCATCAAGAATATTTAGTATGTATGAAATAATAATGGATATGTTCTTAATTCTACTGCCTACAGAATATATATTTTTCACTTCATCTTGCTTCTGTACTCAAGCGGTCGATGTCATCACATTAATCAGTAAAATTAGTGAAGCCATCAGAGTTTAGAATTTAGAATGAATGATTGCAACGAAATGTGAGCGGGTACGTTCCTATTAGGTATTTATTTCTGAAAACTCCAACCGTGATTGGAGCGAATGAAGTTTGAGTTGTTTCAGTTCTATGCTGTAGTAAACTGTAACCAGTTCCGTATTATAGATAATATTACTACTTCAGTTCAAGCTTTCTTGGACCTTGAGTTCGGATTCTAACTGAAATAGCACTGTATTAACAGAAGGTCTAATAACAGTCTCTTTATCACTCATCATGACTCCGGGAATCCTCGTTCAACGAGATAGTTAAATTAATTCAGTTCAACTGTGAATTGGCCCACTGGTTGGAGGAGCAAATGTTGGCGTCTTATTTTGCTAAAATTTAAAATAAAGTTATGAATCTTTTATTAGCGATGTGATCCCATTGGTAGTAAATGAATAGAATAGAATTTAAGTAATGTTTGTCCACTGTTCACTTACCTGATCTGGCTTACTTTTTACTTGGAATCGTGATGACTTAGTAGCACTAGATTTCATCCATTCTCCCTTCTTGCCTTGCATGCTGATTGGAGATTGGCGACCACCTCTGTTGTAAGAGGGTCCTTCTGGAGACAAAGGTGGTAAACTACTAATTTGACGTTTCTCTTCTATTTCTTGTAAATGTGCGTCCCTATGGACTTCTTCAATGGTTTTCGGGCCTGCAGTATCCCTACGAGGTTTCCATTTATTTTGTCTTAATTCAACAACATCCTAAATCAATACAGAAAGACCAAGTTATATTAATTGTTGCTTGAGGTAAAGTAAATTGTTAGTTTCTTTGCAAAATATTCTCTTTATAAACATGTAATGTTACCATTATGGCAAAACGTATTCTGGAAGAAATCTTTTTGTCCTCTGATAGTTTGTCGAGCCGTTGAAAAAACTTGTCCATGCATTTTTCTTCCGGTAGATGTTTAGGACGCTGGTCAACTGGAACGCTCTTAAACTTTGCTTCTGTTTCTGCTAAACTTTCATCCAATTTTTGTCCTACAAGAAAGAAAAACAAAATTTGTTAGTGTTTGAGGTGTCCATTTTGGTATTTCAGCAAGCAACCCATTTACATTATTACACTGGCAAACTTAAGTTCATACTTATTTTTAAGTTTCAGTTATAAGAGTAATGAACATGACGAACATAAAATGTATGATAACAAAAGTCAAAGCCGAAAAGCATGATTTGATTAATTCCAACGGTGGAACCCACCGCACGTATTGCGAAAAGATGTAGCAACTTTAAAGGAACTACGTGACGAAAATGTGTCGTTTCTTTAATAAAGCTTGATCACTTACCTACTGTAGTCAATAGTTTGCAAAGGCATTCGAGGTTGTCTTCGTCAGGTGATGCTGAAATAGTTAATTAGCATTTTATAAAGTTCCGTTAGTATGGAGGAAACTTTTAATTAAGATGTGAGTGTCTTACCTAACAACATCCGCACACATTCGATCATGATTTTAGCACTGAGCATTTGTAATTTATACAACTCTCCTATAAAGCGAACGTTTCCTAAAGAACGTCTTCTGCTCTTAAATTTCAGTTCATCTAAGTCCAGTTTCATCTGTTGCTTCTTGTCCGCATTTTCTTCTTCATCGTAAACCTTGGTTGCATCTCGAATCATATCCTCGTCGGAATTACTCTTTTGAAATTCTCGTTGACATTTGTCTAACAGCTGCTTCCGGAAGATTTTTGAGGTGATATCTGAAGTGGAGCACATGGTGTGGACCTTGACCGAATAAATGAAATATTGTGTCACGATCACGAATATTAAATAACTTGACATAATATTAATAATCGATTCAAAGTCGTAATTTGTACTAGTTCTAGGAAAACTTTCTTATAACTAGTAATAATCAAAATTGCACTCAAGCTTACCATTTTGGCATATGAACCAGAAAAAGCTGGCTCATCAATCGCTTTTTCAAACAATACATTAATTACTTCTGCAACTCGTTCTTCCTTGTTTTCCAACTTAAGCTCCAAAAATTTTTGTTTGAGGCGGTCAAAATTTTCCGGAGTGAGTTTATTCAGAATACTTCTCGCCTCTTTCACAATTGCCTGCAACATAAAATTAAATTATATTCTGAATTCTAAGAACAGAGAAAGGAACTAATTATTTTGTACTACATTTAAAACCCAAAGTAGTTAAATCTTCTATTTACCTCTTTTGCAATGTCGTCTTCACTTTTGGGCTGATCTGCTGCAGAAGCGCCATCTGCGATTGGACCCACACGCCGTCGACCGGGCTTCCAAGGTTTTTCTGCCTCGTGAAGCTTGACTTCCTGCTTTGGAGCAATCTCGATAACCTTAGGAGGAGGTCTGGATAATGGTGGAGGTGGGGGAATAAACATTGGCCCAAGTGCCCAACCACCCCCACTCCTTCCATTGAAAGGCCCACCCCCGTTTCCTAATCCACCTAAACCACCTCCGAATCCCATGTTGCCTCTCGAGTTGCCACGCTGAATTGGGATTACTCCCTTCGCAGGTCCCTGTGGCCCCTGAAAATTAGTATAGAAGACGGATTTAAGTATTTATTTAAACTATATTTAACGCTGTGCAACCGTTTCTAACAATTCTCAATTCAATGCTGCAGGATAGTGCTGCTGATCAAGCCATATTTTCTTACCTCCATTCTTGTTTGTGTATTAAAATTCATTGCAAGTTTAAATAAAATATGAACCTTGTCACAAAATTCTTAAAACTGATCACAAAGTCAACTAATTATCAGATTTCACACTTATCAGTAATTCGTCAATATTCAATAGTGGTATTATTAAAAACCCTGCCGTCGAAATTAAAATTCTTGTTACGATTAATGCCGGTGATCTACCAACTGCACACAAGAAAAATTCAATTAAAACTTTTGTGCTCGCTTTCAGACAGACACAGTCACGTCACGGTCAGCTACTTACGTTACATTAACGTTCGTTGTTCGTTCTTCTCAATGAAGAATTTAACTACCCACTACAATTACCTCTGTCGGTTTTCCTTGTCTTGTGTTAGGAGGACGTATGAAAAACATTAGTTTATACGACGAACACTTAAAATTCTCCGAAAGAGCACATTTACATGCACTTTAAGCCTGTGCCTGACTGTTTAAGTCAGTGAACTGAATGAACTATTTTATGAAGTATGAACTCGTATGTCGTATACCACCATGAATTATGAATCATCATATCGAATCGATATCTTTCATTTTTGCATAAATTAACATAATCTTTCTCGCCTCGCTCCCTCCCTATTTTACAAGTATTATTCCAGGGACAGGATGACGACGACGACGGCCAGACGCAAACGTAAGACGGTTGACTAATTTACATAAATACACCTTCTAAATTAGAAGTTCTAATTCTAACAACCAACGTTTGCCTACAATGTACAAAGACAAACGACAGTGATAACCGATAACCTACTTTCGATTTTATGCATTAATAAATTATTGTTTATAACTTTCGGTTGCATTCTTCATTGTATGCCATTTTAAACTAAACTAAATTCTATAAACTTGCAAATTCAAATGCTAATTAACTTACGAAAGGGCTCCTTGTCGGACTGGTTGCATTTCCTTCCCTGGCGATATCCATAAACGCTTCCGGAACTTTGAAAACGGTCAACGGTTGATTCCCAATTTCGATAAGAAAATCTCTGTCGTAGTTGATGCGTCCACTCGGACTGCCCGGCGTACTGCTGTTGCTGTTGCTCGCATCAGCATCTCCGTTTGTTGCAGGCGAATTCATCGTGACTGGATTTTCGTCCGCAGTTACTTTCATACTCCTAGCGGCCTAAACGCAAATCCCGCAAAACACACAAGTTTCGTCTGCGATGTGAACAGCGACCCTTGTGCCTGTGATTATCTACGGTGTTGCTTCTTTGTTGGCGTGCGAAAAAATAATCTTATTGACGGAATGGCAAAATGGCACGTGTTCCCAAGATTTTAATTTGCACGCGGTGTAGAAACGTGGATTGATATGAATTATACTTTGATGAGCTTTGTTCCAAAGCTATTGGAAATGTTCTTTCCTATTCAACAAAAATACAATCGACCCATTTTAATTAGAACTTTTTTTCAATATTTTACCTATAAAATACACCTAAATATCGCAACAATACGCAATACATAATAATATTCGCTGTTTTAAAATATGTTAACAAATATTTATTGGTTTTAACAGACTTAGAATTTCTTTCTTTTTCACGCTCTTTCACTTTGTTCTTTGACATATGGGGTAAACCAATTATTTTCTCGTTTACATTACTGGAGCTAATTAGTGAACATTAAAAAAGAGATTAGAAATGAGTTTTATTTTGGTTCTCCGAGTTTAATGAGTAACAGATAATAAGACTCAAGACGAGATGACATGCAAATTGCCCATTGGCCATGCATGCGTTATAAACATTTTCAAGAAGATTTAATGAGATGTGCGATATAAGATAGAAAACAAAATTGCGAAATTGAAGATCAGTTTTTATTGATGGAGGTGCATATAAAGCGCATGAAAAGGCAAGTGCACAAGCACATCATTCACATAATCCGCACACGACTCGCCAATCCACCATCATATCAGCAGCACCATTTAAGACAAACAGGACATAACAAGTGAAATAAACACGGCACGGCGACCTTCGTTTTACAAGTGTCCAAAATGCAATACGCAGTTATTAGCCGACAAATTCGAGCTAACCAAAAGGATTAGCAGTTGGTGAAGGAATAAACAGACTGGCAGTTACCCAAAAGAAGTGAGCAACTCGCTACTGCTAAGTCCTTCAAAAGACATTTGACCTTGACCTTGGACTTTAACGATTGAAAGGGACAGTTTACAATCACTAAAAACCAAACTGGCTTCAATACCAGTCAAATCAAACTGGTAGAAGGAGACAAATCTGCCAAAAGTGATGGTTATTAAGATGCTATTTTCAGGATTTTATATCTGAATGAAGAAATCGTGCTCAATTGGTGGCTGCGTGCAAATATTTTTTTCAATCGAATAATGAAAGTTGCGTCTGCCATTAGTGCCTACTACAGGCATCCATTTTAAAGTGTGAACATGAACAAGGACCGGTGAATTTTTTTCTTAAAGCTTTACTGATGATATTTACGTGCGTTACGATTATAGCAAATGCCCTTAAAAGGGATAAAAATATTACATTTTGTCTC
Organism: Cyphoderus albinus; assembly: GCA_021029165.1. Lineage (NCBI taxonomy): Eukaryota > Metazoa > Arthropoda > Collembola > Entomobryomorpha > Paronellidae > Cyphoderus > Cyphoderus albinus. The sequence goes on from VYYJ01000582.1 coordinate 19,267, forward strand.
TTAATATTTTTAACAAGAGAGACTCCCTAATTGGTCTATGCTCGATGATACACATAAACTGCTACAAGTATGAAAACTAAAATAATTAAGTGTCTACTCATTATTATTTTATTGCAAAGCGACCGTACTAATGAATCAGTGACAATTAATTCACACGGGTCAAATAGTCATAATTTATTTTGCCACAGAGTAACCTCTCAATCACTGGTTTACCTAATCATCATTTTATTAACTTGAACGGTAGAGTATTTATGACAATCTAAAATAAGTGCCACTAAAATCCATCTGTCTGTATTCCAATTTCCAATCCAATTAAACAAATTGGTTTGTCTATCCTTAAAATTGTTAATTTGTTCTTATTTAGTGTCCCATCAAAGCTTTATTTTATTGATACCATATGGAAAAATACAGAAATTACTTAATAGGTACTCCACTAATACCTACAAGAAGTGATACCTAAGCATCAATATCAATTTTTGCGTTCAGTATTGGGTTTGCCATTTGGCAATTTAGCAACACGACGCGAGACACAGTTTGTACCTGAATATAGAATTCATGCGAATTCATGCACCTTCTGTCTGTGTTCGCATAAAAATAGATAGAGATCACGCAAAGATCAAGAGAGGCGAAATGTGAGTGTGAACTAGTGTGAAGTAAGAACTTGCTACATTACATTATGTACATTATAGTTACGATATAATTTGATGCCTACTCCAGACTAAAAAAATAGATAAAGTTTGGTAGGCAATTCCTTTTCTTCTACTTCCTGCTTAGTTTCTACTTGCTTCAAGCTGGACGATGGGGAACTTCGATACTGCCGAAACAGATGGAAACTACAATCATCTGCATGTCTCGAACAAAGTTCAAGTTCAATGAAGGTACCTGCACTGGAAACTGGAATGCAATATCCATTCTCATAAAAGTGCACACTCTTCACAGGGCTATCTGATAAAAACTCATTTGAATAAGAAAGAGACGTCGATTTTCTTCTTTACGTCAACATTGAACATTACGAGTCAAAGTAGAATTGTTTCGTTATTTTGGCATGGTTCACTCTGATAAAAAAGCACCGTTGCATTGGATTTTCCTATAGACTTATTCACAAGATTTACAATGATAGACTTAATGATTCATACTATACTGATATGTATATGTAAGTATATGTAAGTAGCATCCGGCAGAAAATTTAAGTCTTTCAACGAGTGTTTTTTTACATATTTTATGTATTTGATTGCAACAAATCGTTCAAATCTCTTTTCGATGTATAAAGGACTGAGAAACGTCGCTCTACATTCTGCAACTTTGTTTGAATTCTATTTATGTCAAACTCGTATTTGCAGTACATTACGCGACGGTATATTACCAGAAGTTTTCTTGTTAGATCTTTATGATCATTTTTTCGTTGAAAACTATACTACACGACCAACCCACACACTCACTAGTGAAAGTAACATACGGAGTATTTTGAACGCGTGACTCATATAATTCTGTAAATCCCACATCTCGTTTCACTCTAATATAATGACAGTCTCAATTTCTCAATATGCAAATCCATGTAGTAACGTCAATCCTTGTTACAGCATCAAGCCACTTGTTGCCTACCACACTGATACTACGATATAACGTTGAATGACGATACTTGACGCGAAATGAAAAATTCCAAACTGTTTCCCAAAACGTTTTCTGACAGATACTCCAAAGTAAGTAATAAATATGTCGAAATTGTGTTTTAAAAAACGGCTCACCTTTGCAAAGGAAAAGATAATTTGTCCAGAATCGGTTATCCCTCTTAACAAGGAAATCAAAGTAGACTCCTTGAGCTTCGCAAAAATTAGGGCACAATATGTTATCCCAGAACAGGATGAGCTTTGTTGGAAGGTTGAAAAGTAGCACAAAGGTATCACAAAACCGACCCTTCACAGTGAATAGTGAGCAGAGCGTATGAATTCAGTCAGGGCCACACACTGCACTGCAATATTAATATAGCACTGAGTTTGTGCACAGACGCGGTATGATTCTTTAGAGAAGAATGTAAGACGTTCTCTATCCTCCGTTCTCTGTACTTCTGTCTGATGAAGGCGAAGGAAAGGGGGTCCTTGACAAAAAGAAAATCAAAAAAATTTAATTCATCCACTCGTGTATTTATTTGATAACAGAATTATATTATTGTTATACCACTGCTAGATAGATAGAATCTTTTTGCAGCATAACATAACTACTAACGACGAACGGACGTATGAATGAGTATTACTGCACCACGAGCAATATTTACTGGCGTAACCAATCGCTTTTATCTCTCTAACCAGACAGACGTTTCTTTTCTCAAAAAGTACTTGAGCACGTAAAAAGCTTCAACCATCATCAAAGTTACAGCTACAGAAAAGAATAGATGTTGATGTTATGTACACACGCAGAACTTGCCTTCTATGCATCTATGTTAATTACACCTACGAATTCTTTCAATTACTACTACTACTACTATCACTATATACTATTTATTGTTGCAAGTACGATGACGCTGAAACTTTAGTGAAATTACAATGTGGTAAAATCTAGGAGTCATTAGGAAGAATGCGTTAGCTTTGCATGTTTATATACAAAATCCTGCAGATGATGTATAATGGGAGGTAATATTCACTGCTTCTTTCGACGTTTTCTATGAATAGTATTTCTACCATGTCTCTCATTCAAAAAAACGTTTACAATTGTTGAACGGTCTCTGTTACCTTTTATTTATATCTCTTTTGCTTATTATTGCTTTACTTTGATGATCATCTTTGTATCATCAATAACAATGAAATCCTATAGTATCAACTCAGTTCTCATTTTTCGTACACGCTGCATTTTCATTTACGCCATAAACGCAGAGGCAAATTTTCACACCTGTAGATAGCAGCCACTGAAATATTACACTGCTCTAAGTGTTTTCTATTAGTTTACGTTATCAACACTCCCATTTACTTCACAAAGTGTAAAATTGAATTAATGTTACTGCACGAAATAACGAAAATGTGTAGCACAACACATTTTCGACTCCTTTTGTGCACACCTTGAAAGTTTAAAGTAAAATAAATGAATTTAGACTGAATTGGGATAAGCATGCAAATCTTTTCAAATCAAGTATGAAGGCTCATGAATGAGGGTGGAAGGTTTAATACTGATCTTATATTTAGTAGCATCTGTAAGCCAAAACCCACTGTAATTTGAAGACGGACGCCACCAGCCTTACCTTGCAACAGGTACTCTTGATGAAACTTTGTATTGTCAAAATATAAGATAATAAGGCAAATAAAAAGTTGTTTGTAGATCTTCTGCTTCGCTTTGGTATTTTATTAATCTGACTCGCTCTCAGTCTCAGTTGCTTGTAACAAAGAAAGCACACTTGCACACACCTTTACTCTTGTTAATGGTCGCGGTGTTTCGCTTTTGTGCTGATCGGGCATGATTCTTCTCTGCTACTTTAGTAAACCACAAACCACCTTAACTGAGCTACATGGAGCAGTTTTTTACTGCAGTTTCATGCGATTTGCCTCAATGTTACTACTGATAATATATCTGTACCCTGTACCAAGAACTATGCGAAACAATCTGAACAACTCATTCTGAATAATATCTTATACCGTCCTAGCACAATCACACAACGTCATCCTACTTACATGACGCTGTTCAAATCCGGAGGTGAATCAGTCCGCTAATGAATGATACAACAACAGGAAAATTTTAGTCGCGCTCAAGATTATGTGTGGTGATGTTTCAATACATTTACGCAAAAAATGAAACTGAATATATATATAAGTCCCTAAACGCCTCGAAATATAAACCTTTCAATAGAATATGTAAAAAGAGTAAACATCATGACCAATTTCATCCATGTGTGCAACAACTCGGACATAAATATATATTTATTCTCTCCATCTGTCCGTAACCGCTTTCTGTTAGTGTAGGCATGCGTTGTGTGTAAGAGATGATGGCGATGACTAAAGCCATACAAGCGTTGCTGAACGCTGACTAACATCTCACGCTTCTTTCATGCAGTCATCACAAAGAAACTCTTCAAACCCTGTGCAGCATCGTAAATAACCATGTGCATTTGATATGTGTAGATACTATGATATTTCTATGACTAACTGATTTTTTGAATTATCGTACAACCCCTTATCTACGCATTTAACTTCAGAGATTCCTATCTCTCTTTTCAGTGCCCTCATTCTTCTGATTAAGAATGAAAGGAGCTTTTTTACTTGGGGTATTTTTCAACCCTATCTTTGTACCGGGGCGTTTGCAGAGCATTAAGTACAAATAATGATTTAGATACATAATCCATGTTTCAAGTTTCAATACGATGAAAGAACTGTGACTTTGCGTGATACAACTGCAACAGTTATAACTACCTCGCGCAATAAACTACCTATTAAACAATCACAAGAAACCCCAACAGGTCACAGTGACCGTACCAGATAAAATTGGTTGAGAAGGATTGCCAAGTACCACCTTAGGGTTGAGTAAATAGTTTTTACTTTCGTCTTACTTTTCTAGCAAAGTAAAGTAATGCTCACTATGTTGGTTGCGGCAGTGGCAGCTAAATTGTATTTAACATTCCAATCCTTCATACAGATTTTAGATTCCTCCTCTAATCAAAATTATATTCGCCAGTATACTAGTGACTAGTGAGGGAGATCAGTACAATGCGCAGGAGTCCGATATGATATGGTCAAATTGTAATGGTAGCAACATCGCATCACCAAATCGTCGCACATGGCCACAATAAGCCAGTGGACCGTTCCTTTACGTCGTTCTTCAACCATGTAAAAAATCAAAGCAAACTAAATTTTACCATGTACAACCTGTTAAGCTGCCTGTACTTGTCTTCGTGAAATCAAATGATCTTCTTTATCTCTCTGCAATGTGTCTGGTTAGTTATTTCAATTGCGAACTGCGCAATCGTTCGCTTCTGAGAAAATCTACGGTCATTATTATCATTGTCGACATGAAAAGACTATCCTGAATCTCTGCTTTAATGAAAAGCAGCGTATGGCAATGTAAAATGAAGTGACAACGGTAACTCTGTACAACCACCATTAAGAGCGTAACACATTCCTATGTGACTAAAGTTTGCACGCTCATAAGGCCCGTAATTGTCAAGTGAAGATTCTATACCCATGAAGTTTGCTTGCGTAGTCAAGTTTGCTGTCTGAGTCTTTCAATGAGTTATAAAGAGCATAACAAGTACGTTTATCATAATGATCATGATGAAGGCGATAATAAATTTTGCACCACAACCGTCAACATTACCACATACAAAGCACAACATATGGTAATGGTAAAGTGCATCCCTTATACTATCCGGTGAACTCACTATACGTTTATCATAATGATCATGATGAAGGCGATAATAAATTTTGCACCACAACCGTCAACATTACCACATACAAAGCACAACATATGGTAAAGTGCATCCCTTATACTATCCGGTGAACTCACTGCTATAACCCTATTTAATAGCATTTCAGCCTAAAGCAAGGATTTGCTGAGAATTCTTTGTATTACAGTGAACCGCAAGAATAGTCCTCTACTAGGTTTTGCAGTAAATAAGGAAGGAGACAATAACCGTAGTCGTAATTTAAAAAATCTATTACGCACTTCGTTACTCTCTCCTCTTGCTCTAAAAATCTACGTCAAGTCCTTTTCAGATTCATTGCAGGCAACAATGAAATTTTATCTATGTAACAAAATGCAGCCTCATTTCGTTTAGCCACAGACTTTTTACAGTATTACATGCTAATACTTTTTACTACTATGCAAATGCAAATCCTAGATACTAAGTACTAACTATAAGTGATGATTTTAATACTACCCCCTACTTCATAGAATTAACCGCTGAACATCAGTCCGCTTATTTTGATAAGTACAAACTTTAAACTAATGCTGTAACGAGCTCCTATTTACAGCAGAAGCTATAAACTTTCGATATCCGTTTCCAATTATCTTAATAATACGTTTTTTTATAATAGTCGGAATCGGTAAACTTACGTCCTCGAAGGAATGTTTAGTTGTACACGTTTTCTTCGTCTCACTAAATTGTTTCGTTGAACGATAAACTGATAGATAATTCGATGAAATGAAAGTGATTTTCTTAGTAATTGTAGAACTAAAGTATAAAAAATAACTATTTTGTAATGCGTGTGTAGGCGTAGTATGATGTGTAACCAAAACTATGATGTGTGACAATTTTTTGGAAAAAAATTTTGGAGTTCTTTTTTATACGCAACTTGTAGAAAAAAATTAGTGATTTTTAGTAATTTTTATACAGTTATTTATGGATGAATACTAAATTCTATAAATTTTACTAGGATTTTTGACATCCACCTTCCTTGTGCTTTCTTTAAGTTATGTTTAAGCGTTACACATTTTACTCTTAAACTACCTTATGGAGCGAATAGAAAATCTACTTTTGGTGCAATAATGGAATGAATGAGTAAGCCATGAGAGATGCATGCCTGCCTACATTCCTGATTCTTCGCTACATAACTCTATAGGATTTTGGAGATGGAGAGTGCAGCAGCAGGAGTGAGGTCAGGCAACCACCCTTTCATTTCATGCAAACATGGTGTGGTCCATGCCGTCTTTGCCATGCCTCCCTGACAGCCCGACCAGACCAAGTCAAATTAGAACCAGTATAATATCCTGCTAAAATACTCTGTAGGTAGGTGCACATCACTGCAGACAAGCTATGTATGTATAATTCTGGATAGTGCTTACACATACAATGTATCCTTTATATTTGTCTACCCTAGAAGTGTACACAGTTACTAGTCAGTAGTTACCCAACAAGTAAAAATGTATACATCTTGCCAATATGCGTAGGTATACTCCTGAATAAATAATGTAACTAGCTTCCTACACAAAGATAGGAGGCATCTTCACAACGTTCTCGCTTCTTTCCCCTAAAAAGGAGTAAAAAATCCTATATAGTTTTTTCCACGATCTCTGGTCATTTATTTCTCTGCAGATGTTTACATTATAGGAAGACTTTGTAATTTGTAATACCCCGACAATACAATACTAACTGGTTTGCTGACTGGAGTAAAAACCAAGGGCAATGGTCTTTGTTTCGGTTGAGTTGAAGTGCCAGAACAAGAGATGAGCATAGTGTATCCACTATCCACCTCCACTTCCACTCACCTTCCTCACAGGAAGCAACACAAGATGATATAATGTAGCGGTTAAATTTTCTCTTTTTTATCATTAACTTAAGCATGCACGTATGAATATGCCCCCATGTTATATGAAATTGACCAGGTACCGTACCTGAGGTACGCCTCTTTCATTTTGTGAACTCTTGTCACTCACTCCGAGTCAATTATCTCATCAGTACCGTGCCACCTCTATGTCTCCAAATTCTACTTCATGACATGACAGACGCTTACGCATTGCCTGGCCTGGCATTCCTCACAAAACTGTTACACATGCATTATTCTGTATGTAGATATGTATGATGATAGTATTGATAACTCAAGAAGGATCACATTTTAGGTGCGATTTTTCGAGTTGGCAAAACACCTTAACTGTTTCGCAAGCAATTACGACAACTCAATTTAACGTTCTACAATTACGTATGATAAAACCGATAAGCAAAGTTGAACCGGCACGTGTCAAAAGTAGCATTTGAAAACAGGCACAATGATAACTCATACACAAAGCAATAAGTCACGCGAAAGTTCTACATGACGCCTGTCCACCCACCCCTAACATTTTTTGGAGGAGGAATGGTTAAACTGACTTTTTTCCTTTATGTGCAGCTTAAAGAGAAACTGATGCTGTCATTTTGAGTAAGAATTATTTCCCCAAAAGCAATAAGGATTTATTTTTGGACTTACCTTTTGAAAGACAATCTTAGATGTTTATCTGGTCGGGATGGCGTTTTCCAGTAATATTTTAGTATTCCAACCAACTGCTCCTCTGTTGGTTTCCTACATGTGAGTCATGACTGAGATAAATCGTCTCTCGACCATCAACAACTGGCTAATGTTTCTGTTGATTTGTAGATTTTTTAATGTATTTTAAGTATAATGGTTTTTAAAAATATTGTGCAACTCTTATAATCTACTAAATAATAAAATAAATAATAAATATAAATAAGGCGATGCTGGGTCTGAAAAGTTCAGAACCGTCTAATTTCACGGTTCTTTCAAACCTCAGAAGACGGCGGCTTCCCATCCGTTTAAATGACATCGAATCGGCAATATCCGGCCCTAAGAAGTTTCCATAGTTTAAACAAATGAGGACAGCAATTTCTATACCATGAGAGATGAAAATAGTCATTAGGCAAGACAAGACCGCCTGGATTTTAAAAAACTAGATGCCTATTATAGGAGCCAGTAATCTAATTTAATGCATTTGGATGCAGCAAAGGAGAAAATCTGTGATAATGAGATGTTTCAGTAAAGGTGATTTTCTCTTCGATAAAATAATCTTGCCTGCCTCGTGTGTCCCACTTCGCACAAGCCTGCCTCTAAGAAAAAATGAGAATCAGTTATTCCACCTCCACCACCAACGCATTCGAAAAGTCTCTGTAACACACAAGGAGGGGAAGCATGCAATTGCTACGCCCTTGAGCAAAAACAATACTGTTAACAGAACACAAAATAATATGAGCTTTACAGCCGTAGGCGAAATAGTGAAGAGAATAAATGACTATAAAACTTCATTGATAGACGTTAGTTTTAGTTACCATTTCCCCCAATTTCAAAGGAAAGAAAGAAAATTTTTCCCCTCGCTTACTTCTTGTGAATGAGGCAAGTGAGACTTGCATTTGCGAAAACACAAAATTCTTTGCGTTAGGGTATCTGACATCGTACAGTATTGTTTAAGTCATACCGACAGGTTCTCGTAGTAGTTCAAGAGTAATAGAACGGTTTATTACCGAGTGCCCTCGGGCTTAAATCTGTTTAGGTATGTTGAGGTACTTTAATGAAGAATAAGCTGTTCGAATACAGGTATTACCACTTCAACTTAGCCGTGGTTTCTATTCAAGTTAAAAAAGTTTCATCATCGCTCAACTACTACTGCTCAACAATGAGGATGAAATCGTTTTATGAATGAAACGATGATGAATCCCCCAAGTTTCATTGACGGCGAAGCTGATGTTAAGTGATGGAGGTGGCATACACCAGAAAAGAGTTGGGGGAAGAGGAGGACAGACTAACACCCCCGTCATAAATGTGTTAAAAGCATAGTTTATTTCATATGAGAAAATATACGTAATAGGCTTTCTCGTTAAGAATTTCTGTGGGCATATTTTAGTGAAATGAAAGAGAAGGAATATAAAAGAATTTGATGAAATATGCACCATTCTAAATAGGTAAGTAATATGTTGCGAATGAGGTTAAGTTTATAAAACATGTACACATCAATGTATAGTGCTGAAAAAGGGCTATCAGAGAATTTGTATTTCAGGAATATTGAATTTACATTAATTTTTTGATCACAGTTTAGATAAACTATCAGTTACAACAGAAATAAACATTTTAACAACTACTCTCGTTTGAAATATCCGAATTATCACTAATAGCTAAGTGCAATTACTCTAAACCCAAAACGGTAGCATGAAAACGTCCTCTTGCGCTGTAGAACACAGAATATGGAGAATATTTTCTTAATAAAGATTCGACTATGAAACCAAATAATTTTATATAATGTTGCGAATTGTAAAAATTACCTATTTTGTAATCCAGGACCCAGCTTGATTGGATTTTCACATTCATATGCACAATCGGTGCAAGTGCATTCGGCATTGGTCTTGCATGGACAAGCTTCAAGATCTCCATTGACTCCAGCGCTGAATGTTTGCCAAGCGAAAGCGTGGCTGCACAAACCTGAAAAATAGTTATTATATTTAGATGTTAATCTGTATTAATGAATTGACAGTTGTAAGTTATTCATGTACAATCTAAATCCAACTAACCAGCAAATCCAGCTGCATCAGCTTCGTCACAGCCTGGCTGCTTGTTTCCTCCGTTGACATAAATGTTAACGTCGCCACCGTCATGTGCAGAATCGCCTAAGGTCCCCCTGTTTGAATGATAAATTTCTACAAAGAGGGCATCCCCTTTGTGAAGTCTCTTATCCTTGTCCAGTTGCAAGGAGAAGAAAGGGCCTAAAAGGAATTAAAGTAATATCAAATAAATGTTTGATATATCCAAAATATCTCCTATTATGAAACAGAAGTCAAAATCCCATTACCTGCCGGGTCGAGTCCCACAACGCGTCCAAGTGTATTTCCTGGATAAAGCCTCTTTACCCATACTCCAGTAGCTCCACCAACTAAAAATAATTATCATTACCGTTATACGATGTTGTATGCTATATTTATGTGTAAAGCAAACCTTTGTTACAAATTGTAATGTAACGTACTGTGTGCGCCCAAGCTTCCTCCAACGATGGTAACGTCCTCGAAGGCAATTCCCTTATTAATCTTCAAAAAGTAAAGGAATTCAGCTAATCTATTTCCAATCGGACCAACATTTCCCAAAACTGTGAGGTAGGCAGCTGCAAGTTGTAGTTGGTTGCCGAGAGTCATACCAGCTCCAGACAATTTACCCCAGTCAAGAAGCATCACATTAACTCCCCCCTTAGCGGCCAAAGCTTTTAGATCATGACATAAAATTATAAATTAGCCTCAGGAATTAACCTTGGGATCAGTTAAAATTGTAACCTTAATGTACCTTTTGGCAAGGTGGAGGACATGGGGGCAGTTGAGTCAGAAAGGAAACCATCAATAACAATAATGGTTGGAGTATTTTCCTGAATGTTAGATTCATCAAGTGAGTTCTTGTTGTTGAAAGTAATTGAAACCCTGTGCTCCACATCTTTGGTTCTACGAAACAAAAAATAAAATTAGATGAAACATGTAGAACAGAATTGAATAATTACTAATTATATATAGCACCTAAATGAACTTACGGATAGTAATAGTACTCTAGCTCATTGACATTTTTGGAAATGGCGTAGGTGCTGGCATCCTCCAAAATTGCACTGGGTGCCGACGAACCAAGTCCAACAAGAAAGAGCCCACAGGCGAGGAATGCGACTGGCCGCAACATTTTTACCACAATGTCTGGATAAATCTGCAAAATCTTTTTCAAAAACTCTGACTAGATCAAACCGAGACAATCTTGGAACTGACTAAATCATAGTTTCAGATGTCCTTTTTATACAAATTGTTCCAGGTGCCAGTCCTCAGTATTATTTGTCTTCGATGCGAAAAATCATGGATGATAAAAACCATCTATGAAATAATTTTGTATTGTAATACTGAAACTGGAGAAATGATTTATGATGCATTTAAATAAAAATCCTCAAGTTGGGTGGATTATAGTTGTATTTACTTCCTAAGTTGAGTTTAAAGGATTAATATTAATTCTTTGACGCGGATATGTCGATAGTCGGCAAGGGTTAATGAATTGCATACAAAATCCTCTTTCTAAATATGGAAATGTCGAATTTCATTGCTCCCTCGCCTTCCCCTTTCCGTTCCGTGTTCTGATTCAATATTTTTGCATAGCATGTTTGTGACGCATGACCTGGAGCATTTTAAGCGTCATTATTGACAAAATATAAATGCATCAAGAATCATTATAATCCCTTAATGGATTTACATATTTCGTTTGTTCTTCACTCCTGTTACAGATAGAGAAAATGAATCAGTATTTATATTTATTCTCTCTGATTATTATATAATTTACTTTAAATAAATCGATCATGAGTAGAATAAAAGCCGACATATTGTGTGTCAAGTAAGATGCAATAAATCACGCTTAACATCTCTGTTAAATGAGGCATCATGCGCAAACAAGTTTCATGCCCGAGTTCCAAACTCACTCGTGTTCGCGTCACACTACTCGTGTGTAAAATGACAACATATAGGAAAGATAAACCACATTTAAAAAGTATGATTTAATACGTAAAAAAGTTTTTAAAAAACCATATAGGTAGGATGCCTGACTCAGCTCAAATGTAATGCTAATTAGTAACGGCTACTGAATATACCAAAATGGTGGTAATCTGTAAACTTCTTTCTTATAGTTCTGGCCGTTACAATAAAATGACCGTTAAATGTCACCGTTACTGATCAGATAAGATGGATTATACCTACAATACTGAGGATCGATTCTCCTTCATTGATTTGCCCTAGATACCAAAAGTGGCGGCGATCTGTCCAATCCTTCCTGAGATACAGCCGTTTTACATGCTTATATGCTTTTGACCGTTAAAATGTAACGGTAAATAATAAGCTATGGTTTATTCCTTTACATACATACACAATATACGGGACCCCGGTAGTTCATTGCAAAAAGAATTTTCTAAATCCGTCAACATTTATGCCAATTTGCCAAAAACCCGTGACACAAATAATGTGGATGGAAATGGCCGGACGTTAAGACGAACATCCTTGTATGCAAATCCTTTATGCATCCTTGCTCAAATTCCATTTGAGCTAATAAAAGATTATTGCGCATAGGATCAATCACAACAAGCAATGGTGATTTTTTCAGTCACCGAAGATTCTTTTGTAAGATGCATTGTGAATTGTTCTCATCTCCTTCTTGACCGTTGGTCATTGACGCATGAGTTGTCTTGTACAGAAGTTATTTTTGATGTAATAATAGGCATTACAAATGTACGGGGCAAATTGTCGATAACCATTTTATTGAATTATACATTTATTGTGACTTTGATTGTCGTTTACCACGTGTTGGCCATTGTGATAGTTAATAAATCTAAAATTAGTATAGGAATTAGTGAAAGTGAACCGATTCTTTGTTGAATATCTGATTGTTGTGTAAGCATCAATTAAAAATGAGAAGCTCTCATATTGTTAGCCATGGATAAATAAAAACAGGAAGTAAATTACCGTGCCGTGCAAATACTCTTATTTGTGCTGTAAATATTTTCATTTTTTATGTTATCCACTTTATTTTTCCTTTATGTTTGCATTTTGTCATAATATTTTCATCAAACTATATAGAAAAAAACCTTTACCCAAAGTTAATCTACCACCCCATAAATTATCAAATCAGTAGTTGTGATTAATACAACAGTTAATTATACACAGTATTGTGCAATAATTGTGGCAAACGGTTTGCCGCAAACCTAAAATGCACGGAGATCAAAATTACCATATATCTACATATTTAATTATTTATTTACATTTCAGCATAAAGTGAACATAGTTGACAAAAAATAATTCAATAATAAAGTTCATTTTCATTTTGATTTACAACATTTGGTATTACATAATGGTTTAGTATAAATTATTTTTTGAAGGCAATAAAAGTATTTAACAAAATCGCGCACCTGGACCCCGAAAATCGATAAAATAGCTTAATAAAAACACTTTTATGTTTGACTTTTCAATAACAATCAGCAGCAAATTTTAATTGTTTGAGATCCACTATAAAACTATACTAATAATGATAACATCGGGTGATCACATCAAAGAGCAACAGGAAGATTGCTTTAAATTAGGTAATCTATATCTTATTAAAAATAGCGCTAATCTAATAAAGTGAGCATTATTATTATATCCTGCTTTTGCGATCATTCGATCCAATTCAGTCCAGCCCAAACACCTGGCATAATGTTCTGTAGAATGTAGAAAAATGTTAATTTTAATAGATAATGTAAGTAAATTAAACATTATTAATGTTCATAATATACTTAAACATGACATTTGAAGCTAGCGATGCGATATGCGATGTCATACGTGCAAAACATCCATGAAACTGAAGGGAAAGCGAATAATATGGAATTAGCGAAAAGCGAAAGCCACCTATGCGATAGCACCGAGAATCTTACGAGAGCCAATTTGTGCATGAACCACTCTGGGGGCTCAATGGACCAAAATGCTACTGTGGAAGGCGCGTACTCCAACTTTTCGACGTCCGCTCTTGACAATGCGTTGCGTTGTTGACAAAACATTTCTCAGCACTTCATTTCCAGCAAGCCCATTTGCCAAGTGCAATTAAAAATTACTATTATAATTGTAAAGCACATTTATTCATTACACTTAAATATTCACTCGTGTGAAACAGCATTTGCCATTGTTAAACCAAGTTGAATATAATTTTACAGGGAGAATCCAGGTTTTAAAAACACAATGACCACTGTAAGTACAATTATTGTATTTTTAAAGTTACTGCAATTAATTACAAAGCCGGTTAAAGCAAACATTACTAAAGTCTTGAATGATAAAAGAAAGATGTTAAAATCGGTGTTTATTTGTATGGTGCGATTTACAGATGCAGATGCCAGTGAATCCCAAACCCTTCCTAAACTCCTTGACCGGTAAGCCGGTTTGTGTACGGTTGAAGTGGGGCCCTGAGTACAAGGGTTATCTTGTCTCTGTGGACGGATACATGAATTTACAGGTATTTTGAGTGACATAAATAATTAATTAATCAAGTTATGCTAAGGATGCAAGATGCAAGTTTGATTAATTGTGGTTTCGTTGTTAAATGTAGCTTGCACAAACGGAAGAGTACATCGAGGGAAATCTAACGGGCAGTTTGGGGGAAGTCCTTATTCGATGTAATAATGTATTGTATATTAAACAGTGTGAAGAGGATGATGGAGGAGAAGCCATGGAGTAACCGCTATCGCAGAGGCAGAACTGAATATATTTGCTTTCATAAACGTTAATGATGATCTTCAATAACTTGTTTAGAATTTAGAATACGATTAAATTGTATCCCTTTTATTTTAAGTTTTCCAATAAACAAAAAAATAATACGTTACATGTCTCACAGACTTTCCATGTTTGATCGTTAAAAATAGTATGTATAAAATCATTATTTAATGAGGTCCCTCCCCAATACAAAAATGTTTTCTAAGAGAGAACTGCATTAATTATAATTAATATTATATTTGCCTAATTACCGTTGTACTGTGTTATTTCTCCACTTTTGGAACTGTGGGTGTGTCTTGCGTAACTTTGTCCAATCTAGAAAAGACGATGATTAACTCGAAATGAGGAATGAAAGGAAACATATCCACAGGTATCAACTTCACAGGGATAAAAGGCTTTCCCCTGAAAGCATTCGAAGTTGGACGGCATAAATCTATAAAATTTTTCATTGCAGCTTTTGCATTGCAAGCGACGTATATTAATGTCTCAATCCTTTCACACTTCCTTAAACTAAATAAGACTTTTTGATGTAAGCCTGCTCTTGGAGGGTCCACAACAGCTATAATATTCTCGGATTTTGCCCTCTGGATAACGAGTTCTGTTAAGTCTTCGGCTTTTCCAGCAAAAAAGTCACATTTTTCGGACAGGCCGTTAATTTCGGCATTTTTCCGTGCATCTACCACAGCCGAGGGCACCATTTCAATGCCTAACACTTCGGAACAATATGCCGAGAGTGATATTCCAATGGTTCCGGTCCCACAGCAGACATCGAGTAATGTGGCATTGCCTTGCTCTTTGATGAGATCGCCGATTATCTTGTAGAGGATCTATAAGAAAAGAAACGCCGAATTATATATTACAACTTGTAATTTACAACTTACAACACACACATCAATGTAATAATGTGATGTAAAGTCTATTTCCATGCATAACTTCTTGATTATGTACCTCGGTAGCCGGAACATTTATTTGGAAGAAGGCTTCAGGTGAAATTTCAAAGGTGTGATCTAGGAGTTTCTCAGTAATCGTTGAACTACCAAACAACAGCTCTGGATCATTATTATCCGGATTACCATACTCGTTTAGAAGTTTTAGGTAAAATGACTTTAGGTTGAATGAAGTTTCCGCCGAAAATTGCAACTTCATCTCCTCCTTTAGACTATTAAATTCTTCTTCCGATAACTCCTGTAATGAGGGAAAGCGGTTAGACTGGCAAATACCAAAATAAAATGTATGAATGAAATGTCTGATATTAGCTATAATTGTTTCGTACCTTTTTACTTAGAACAACCATCATCATTACATCATCGTTAATTGATACACGAACCGTCAGTTGTCGAAAGCACCCTTCGTGAGTTTCAGGATTGTAAACGTCATACTTTGACTGACGAATGAAATCTTGAAACTTCAAGGCACATTTCTTCATTGAATCCGGCAAATGACATAAATTCTCAAAGGGCCCCACTACAACGGTCCCATTTATAACGCATTATTATTTTTTGCCTTAAAACACTTTAAAGTAGAAAAAAGTTTAATTACCTGCAACGGAGCCTTTTTTATAACTTGAAAGTCGAAATCCCACGGTTCTCTCTTTATTCTCCGGATTGTAACCTATTAGTCCAAATCGAAACACGAATATTTAATTGTCTATATTTAGAGACATTTAAGAAATGGTATACTTGTCATAATTTCACTATTTATCCACGCACGTACCGAGAGAGAATTCACATTTATTTCTGTACTTTTCAACCAAGGGCGAAGGTCGGATTGTTTCCACTATATTTTCTTGTAGAACGACTGCAATGTCTTTGATTTGAGGATGTATTTTATGAATTCCAGTCTTCATTTCTTTGAAAATTGTCTTGATAATAGTCATTTTTCTTTCCAACTGTGAAGAGTAAATGAGTAAAACAGTTTTTCTCAAAACATTATTCGACCAAGATTTTAGATTGTTATCCGCAGCAGCTTACCTGCTCGTTATAAGGTACATCCCACCAAGGGGTCGTAATTCGCCGAATAGCTTCAGCCACTGGTTCATTATTGCCAACAAATCCTGATTCGCCACTGTCAACTTCTTCGTTTTTCCGCTTCCTTTTGACAAGCGGGTCTTCGACTGCTTTTGCAAGCTAGAAATAATTTCAGTTAACTCTCAAAATTACAACCGTTAACATAAAAATAAAAATGCTGGGCTTTGAAAATGTTACCTTTGCTGAGAGTGTCTTCTTTTTCCATACGAAGCCGTTAATTTTCTGAAGTGCAGTTTGCCTGTCTTCTTCTGATTTGAAGTTAACGAACATGTACGTACATCCCTTTTTGGGAGGAATCAGTTTATGGGCACTGACTTTGAGCTTGTTAATGAACAATTTTCTGAGTTCCTGGATAAAAAAGTTAAAGAGAGACATCAACAATTTGCTGTCATTCCCCTTGAAGCTCTACCATTGTAGCTTTGTTGCTCATTAAAATTTCTTACGCTAAATCCGTAGTATCTTGGAAGTCCATAAACCTCAAGTTTGAATCTTTCGGATGTGAATTCATTGCGATTCAAATATGCGAAAGCACCGTTCTCCTCAACAGCCGCAGCCTCGCCGATATCTCCATCCACCTCTTTTTCAACATTCACTGGCGCTACCTATTACATCATACATTGAAACAAAAGTAATTTTTTAAATAACGTAGTTTGCATTGCGTTTCAACAGTGCTGAATCAGCACATGGATTTTATCTTGATTAATACCTTCTCTCCATCAGAAGAACTTGACATTTTCGTGTCGTCCTCATCACTGTTACCCTTAATAGTTGCTGATGTTTCTGTAGACATTTGAGATACCGAATCGGAATTACCGATACCACAGTTTGCAGTTGCTTGCAGAAGCTTTCTGAGTGAACGTTGTTTGTTGCAATTAATTATACCTTCAATTTTAAAAAGACAGGTTTGAACTTCAAAAAGCTTTGAAGTTAGCCAAGTAAACAAACCCGAATACCAATCCCAAAACTCCCCAATCTATTGCAGAAATGAACAGAGGAACCACATGCTTTTTGAGGGTGACTTTTGTTTGCCATGAACAAGTCTTGTTCAACAAGAACATGAGTGTTTTTAGGTAAATACTAAATTGAGAATTCGTTTACTCAATGGGTTTAAGCCATTTCATCATCTCACTCTTTCCATTCACGTATTGCTATCGCATCGTCTCCTGCTTGACAGCTTGACTTAAGTTGACAAGCACCTCCAGAATTTGCTATTAACTATTAACTGCAAATGTCCTCCCAAAAAACGGTTAGGATAATAATTGACTTGAAGCAAGTGAACATTGCATTGTGAAGTGAATGAAGAGATAAGAGATCTTTGAAAGATCATCTTTCTCATCTTGCCTCACATTCACATTAGAGTATTGCTGAGAAAATTGCTAGGCTCTCACACAGCTTTACGTTTTTTAAAGGAAATGTTAGATGAATTCTTCTGACAATTAACAATTTCCTTATATTCAACTTCTTATACGTAGCAAAACTTAAAATTAAGGTTAAAATAATAATAAAAAATAATAAGATCTTTCCGCTGACAGCCCCATATTCTCCCATCCGAAAAAGCATGGAATTTTGGGAAGTTTCTTGCATGAAACATCCTGGATTGGTATTGCTCAATTCTAAAAATGTTGAAAATGTTTAAATAATGCCAATTAAGTACTTTAAAAGGCAAAAAAATTATGTGCGTATGTGGTAAGATACCTAGTAAAAACTTACAATGAGTAATTACCCAAGGGTAATGTGAAAGCATTAGTTTATTTCATTTTGACATTTTAGCATTTATGCTGCCCGGCTAACACAGGAAGAATTTTAATGACATATCTAGACATATCATAATATTAATTGTAATGTGTATATGATACATTCGTTTCAAAAATATTTGTTTGTTTGTGAACATAAATCAGTTTTATCATATCATACAATATATAATTATTTGTTCCGTACTTCCAGAAACAAAACATGTTTTTTGTGAATTTTTGCTGTTTTTATATGATTTCAGAAAACAGATTTTCAAAATGTGTTGTAAAGCAGGTTAACAATTGGCAAACCACTGATTAAAACAACGCATATCTGCACCTGCCATGATGGCAGTGCCATCTCGCCAAGCGTTCATATTCGTACGTGATAGTGATAACGTGATATTGGATTTACAGACTAATTCACCTTGAAAACTGGAAGCAATAAAACCAACATTTTTACTACTGTATTTGTTCATTGAGTTGTTCTATTCAACTGTATTACATTACAAATTACAATGACTTTGAAATTTATAATTCATAAAAATGACCAACTAGAAACTATGTTGAACAATATTCAGGATTGCAAATTGCAGTTGCAACATAATGGCTTAAGGGGTTGTCAGTCAGAATGTAGATTTTTATGAATATATTTACCTACACTTTTATTTTACAACGCAAATACTTATTTTAAAATATTTTACTCTAATTTAAATCATGAGAGTTGTGTGTTCAACTTAACCGGACAGGCTGCAATGTGCATTAATTAATCGTCATCTCGTATTCCGTGAATTTTAAACTAGTAAGCAACGCACTAATCCGAATGGAAGAAGGGAAAAAGTAAGAAACATCTCCCACGATATTGATGTTTTAGATATAATATGAGATGTTTTAGAGACCCTGAACTATACTAAACCAAATCTTAATTTACACATGGTTGGACTGCACATGCAAATCAGTTTGTAGATACCAAATGATACTAATTTAGTTATATCCAATGCAATCGGTGGGTTAACTTGATACAAGAACCATGACTCATGTTCCATTTGCAAAAAATCTAACATAAGAATAAACTTAGCCACAATTCAAAGATGGAAATATATTTCATTCACAGTTAATGAATATTTCCTTTTGCTGTTGTAGTGTATAATGAGTAAAGTGAATCTCCGGCCTCTTAAAGTTTATGAATAAATAAATAATATACACAAGAAAATCTTATTTCGGTTAAGTTTATCTTCATGATTTCTAGATTTTAATTGCTTGCTCGTGTAGTTGTTCCTTCTTTCGCTTCGCATATTACATTCAACGCACTTTTAATAATGGGACTTTACACATGTTTCCAGTAGCCCAAATCATGTTTTGAGAATGTTTAAATTTAAAAGTGGTAAGTGTAAGTTGTTACTGTAGTGGTGATTAGGCACTTTCGTATTCTCAAGTCACACAAGTGATGTTAATTGTTTCAATTCTACTCGCAAAAATTAAGACTACATGTCACTATTTACATTAAGACCACCTAATCACAAAACCAGCTTAAGTGAAACCAACCATAAAGAAACCTGGAAGAAAAAACGTATGACGACGTGAAGAAAACTTCAGTTGCAGTTTGAAGTTCTTATTATGTAGATGTGCATTATTTGTCGTTCTACTACGATAGGCAACTCATGAAGATATGCTTTAATATATTCTTAATCGAAATATTCTTAAATATAAATATATTTCTAAATATATTCTTAATCTTAATTCTGTATCGAAATATTTTAAACTAATCTACCTCAAATTAATGAAAGTTAAGACCCGATGTGCTATTGTGTTAAATGTAAAAAGTATATTCAAGTGAAAGGTATGATACTCAACTTTACGTAATCTGCAAACATGGAAAATGTTGGAAATCCAGAGAAAATCTTTCCATATAAGCGACCATTGAAGAAAGAATTGAGCTTTGATGATAAAGTTACTGAGATTCGTGTATCTTCAAGCGGATCAAGAATTGGGGAAACCAGCGACGAGACAATCAGAGGAATACGATGGTGTAATCCGCCAGAGAAAAGTTTATTTGCCAGCTTCTGTAGGTCAACTTCAATCCACGGATTACAGTATCTTGGCAGAAATGGTTTTCATCTTGCGGAAAGGTCAATAAAAACTTTCTTTCCCTTTTCAAGCACACAGTTAGTGATAAAGACTTTTACAACAATTTTATTCATTTACTCCAGAATTCTATGGGCTGCTTTATTTGTCATATCAGCGGCGACTGCTTTGTGGCTGATAAAAGGACTCTGGCTGAAATATTTGGAAAGTCCTGTCATTGTTACCTTTCAACCTTCGGAGGTTTTCGTAGGAGAGGTGCCTTTTCCTGCTGTAACAATTTGTAATATGAATAGGTATGTAATGTAATAGGACACTAGTATAATATTTTTCCCCCTAATTAAAATTGAAAACAATTTTATTACAATCATTATGCCCGTATATTGCAGAGTTTTGAAATCAAAAGCCCAAACTTATATGAGGTAATTGTTTCGATCGAATGCTACAGATAACTATGACTTTAGCATGCAACTTTTAATAATGAAAGTTGTATACTATTACTTCTCTAGTATTGCGAATAGCTCTGATGATGAAGATGAGCAAGTACAAGAGGCCAGGCAAGATGTATACTACTTAGGTAAGTATTATACATTTCTATTTAAGTTTGTTATATATACATTAATTATGATGATGGTGCTCAGTCAATTGCCTTTGTTTTCTGTACTACCTAGACCACGTTTGTTCTGTTTCCAATAAACCATTTAGTAAGATGTTTAATTATTCAATGAATCGTGGTGTCGTTGATCCAGAGCTCTTGGCTAAGGTGCACATTAGTAAAGATGATGACAGCGTTCAAGACGTTCGCCAATTTCTTCAAAAGGTATGGCATCACGGTTATCTACAATAATCGCAATACATTTTATAAAAAGTTAGAAGTGAACAATCAATCATTGATTCATTGATTATCAATTAATGTCTAAACTTTTAGGCGGCTCAGCCATGTGAAGAAATGATTCAACTTTGTATGTATGAAGGAGGTGTAATGAACTGTAAAAATGAATTTCGGGCTATTGAAACTGATTATGGAATGTGCTGTGTCTTTAATATGGTTCCACAAACGCTGATTCGATTCATGTAATACTTTTAAATTATGAGTAATTAGATACATATGTATACATATGTACTTTTATGTAGTAAGTATTTAGTTTTTGGTTCTGATTTATGATTCACTGTCAACAGGGCAGACGTTCGAGACACACATGAAGTACTTAAGTTATGGGAAGATAAGAGCGATGATGAAAATCATTTTCGGCCACGAAGTCGATATGGGATACCCAATGACAAACTTAATGGAAAATACCCCTTACACCAACACAGAGCGGGGAAAGCTTCTGGGCTAATGTTTTTAGCTGATCCTGCTTTAAGCGAAGTAAATTAAGCTATGAATAACGTAGGAGTGTGAATATTATAACGTTTATGTAATGTTTCTGAAACTTTCCTTGCGAATTTCAGTACTTCTGTACCAATTCGGACTCTGAAGGATTTCGTGTAAGTGTTTGCATAATATGTATAAAACCTTTATTTAATCATAAAGTTATTTGTCGTATTCGGAGTGTCTAATCTATACAGCATGATTTGTCGAGATTTTAATATATTTATCAATAACTTAATTGGACATTTGTTTCAATTAAAATAAACTTTGTGTCTGTTAAAAATTTCTGATACTTAAACAGTTGAGAATCCATTATACAACGGACGTACCACATGTGTCAGACTTCGGACTCGCCATAAGACCAAATTATGAGCATTTCATAAGCGTTACACCTGACTTAATTAACGCTGAAGACGATATTCGATCATACGCTATTGTAAGGTTTTTGGAAAGTCTTCTTCCTTAAACGTGTCCCTCTGTCATCTATGTACATCAACATGTATGAGTTGATTGTCATTTCTGAATACATTTAGGACAAGAGGAATTGCTACTTCCCGAACGAATTTCCACTAAAATATTACCGTTCCTACTCAGCTTCAAACTGTTTAGATGAGTGCGTAGCCAATATCACGTATGCAAAATGTGACTGTGTTCGGTACTACATGCCAAGTAAGTAAAATTCATATGGACTGTCTATTTTATAAGTTGCATATATGTAGCTGCATTTGTACCTTTCTGTGACACCCACAAATCAATTGTTTAGAGAATAATTAATATCTTTTAAATCGAAAATCCAGATGCTGGATAATTAACACCATTCTGATTCATTATAGGGGATGACACGCAAAGCATCTGTACCCCTAAGGATTACACCTGCGCCGAAAATGTGAAATGTGAGATTTAATCATCTACATATGCAACAGTTTTTAGAGCAATATCAATTTAGCTTGAATATCTGTCTTGTAATTAGTAAGTTTGTACATGTCTGGGATTAAGAACATGTGTCAACAATGTTTACCGTCTTGCACGGAAGTTCGCTACTCCACAAGTGCCACAGTGGCTCCATTGCAAACGTTAGGCCTGTGGGAAGACGACAGCAAAAACAAACTTGCGCCTTGGTAAGCTTATGAATTGGTTTTGTATTTTCAACGGTTAATTACGATGGTCAAAACTTGAATTTAGACAGATTTCGTTACTTTAAGGGCAAAGAAAAACGTTTCAATTATACACGTCTATTTTGGACAAGATTCAACTTACCCCAAAGTTCGGACTCAATTGTACGGAATTGCTGATCTACTAGGTAATTAATATTGTGAACTTTTAGAATAAAATATATTGTTTTTAAAGATAAATTTGTATGGTATTAAACATTTCAGCAAGTACTGGGGGCGTCTTGGGCTTGTGCATGGGATTCAGTGTAATATCATTTTTTGAATTAATCTACCATTTCACTGTCCGTCCTTGCTCTCGTCGAGAAGAGAGAAAGTTCAATGAGAAGCAGAGAACATCAAAACTTAAAACCGCTATAGATGCTCAGCCTAATGGTAGTAATGCCTCCGAAGAGTCTTCAACTTCGGATGCTAGACGTGTTCAGATGAAACCAGGGGACGATGGAATGTATCACTTGCAGAAATGTGGAACTCCCAGTCCACCTGCCTATGAAATGTGTTCCAACGGTAACTGTTACCATCATCCAATGGAAAGACCGGCAAACACCATAGAAGAAGAGAACAGCCAGTTATAGAAAGTTCCATTTTCATGGAGGCCCATTTGGCTATTTATTTCAGTTATGATGAGTACTTGATAAACAAATTGTGTTAATAGTTTTTTTTAGACTTTTAAAGTACTAGGCTTTGCTGCCAAATACTCAATACTGAAGTGCATAAATAAACAGCTTTAAACGAAAGAGTAGTAACTCAATTACTTCGCTATATTATTTTCATAGCGGTTACAGCTCGCGGTTATTTACAGGATCCGTGAGGAGATTTTCACTATCATCGTTCGTTTTACTTTGATCGTTCCACATTGAAGCGTAGATCCCATTAAGTTTCAATAGGGTGGAATGTCTATCAGATTTTAAAACCATATTTTCAATTTTGCGTGACTTTACATAATACTTTATTGAATAATGTGAACTATATCTGTTTAAAGGCACCTTCCTGACTCCACAACTTTGCCATCTTTGAGTACAAAGATACAATCCGCATTAACCACAGGGGCAAGTTTGTGTGTAATCATTAAACAGGTTCGTTGTCTGCAAATTCGATTTAGCGCTTCCTGGATTTCTTTTTCCGTTTTTGAGTCTGAAAAATAAAATTGTTTTTAATGAAAAAACCTCCACATTTTTTTATTAGTATCTAACTTAAAGTATGACAATAACCCAGTGCCGAGGTGGCTTCGTCCAGAATTAGAATTTTAGGATTTCTCAAAATGGCACGAGATATTGCAATCCTCTGGCGTTCGCCACCACTCAGCATTGTTCCCCGTTCACCAACCTAAATTCATTATCTATGATTAATCTGTATGAACTGTGGACGATGCGTAGTGACATGACAGTTAGTGCTCATTTAAAAGCTATCACGTAAGCTGTAACATTGATTTTCCTTTCTATTCATCTTTCTTACAATTGTATCGTATCCATCCGGAAAGCTCATGATTCTCTCATGAATTTGTGCGGTACTTGCTGCCACTGCAACTTCGTATTCGGTTGCCGTCAGTTTACCGTATTTGATATTATTCCTTTTTAAATGTAATTAATATAGAGGTGGGTAAAAATATCATTCACTGTCATACAAACATAAAAGTTAAGCAAGTTAAGCTGATGCAAATTTCTAACCTAATACTATCATTGAAGAGAATGGTGTCTTGTGGGACAATACTCATCGAATTTCTCAGAGAGTCTAACGTAACGTCCTTCACATTCACCCCGTCCACCAAAACTTCTCCAGACGTAGCATCCATCAGTCTTAATAACAGCCTTATTATGCTAGTCTTTCCAGACCCAGATGCTCCCACCTATATTTTAGTGACAGATATTTAAAAATAATATTTATCAAATTTATGTAGCGCTTTTCAGCACATTATTATCAAGATGTTCTCGATTTACCAGTGCAACTGTTGTGTTAGCAGTAACTGAAAATGATACATTTTGTAAAATGATTTCGCCAGAGTCGCTTGTTAAAGTGACGTTCCTGAATTCCACATCTCCTTGTGTAAGCGCAAGGTCGGACGCGTGTGGGGAATTCTGAATTTGGGGCTCTTGAGCAAAATATTCCAGCATGTATTCCGCATCAATTAAATTCACTCGAAGCTCTCTTTAAAATTGCAACAAAAAGCATAAAACTGCTTGAACATGTACTATCAATTATGCATCGTGTTATTTGCTATTATCACACCTGTAATAACCTCCAAGATAATTAAGTGGTCCATACAATTGAGCAAGGTAGGCAGTGCACAGTACATAATCGCCTGCAGTCAATTGATTATCGTGGGCTATTGATGAAATGACTAGTAGAGAGCATGCCAGCAAACCACCATTGATAATGAGAAGTTGAACGATTTGCAAAACACTAGTCATGATTCCTATTGTGTACTGCTGTTGCTGTAACTTTCTCAAAGTCCTTGAATATTTTAATTTCTCAAATTCTTCATTTCCAAAACATTTGACCATTTCATGATTTAACAAGGACTCGAGCACCGTCTGTTGCAAATCGTTCTCAGCTTTGTTAGTTGAACTTTGATACTTTGACCGTTTCTCTATAGCGTATGCAGTTAATGTGAGGTATGCAACAATCTGAAGCCCTACTATAACTGCATAAATCCAACCAAACTTTAAACCAAGGTAGGTCATTGCAATTATTATATCAGCTATAGTTGGGAACACACTATAGAGCAAGTGTTCTAATGTAGAAGCTACACTTTCGGTTCCTCGTTCCAGTGCTCCAAGAATGTCGCCCGTTTTCGTCTGCATCATCCATGACAGGCTCATTTCATGGAGACGTTTAAAAAAGCTTACCTGCATCGCATCGACATATTGAGCAGTATTTATCGACTTTTTTTTAAGTATCCATAAAAAATGTCATGTTAAAAATGTATTTAATATTTCTACCTGAATTTGGTGTTTTGCATATTGCTCAATCGGTATCCACATAAGTTGTTGGAGACATGTGACTAAACTCAGAGCACCCACTCCTTGAAATATTTTTAATCCCACGAAAGTGAGAATGAGGTCCCATCGAAATTGAAGTCGACCTGAGGCTAAAGTCTCAGCGTCAACTGAAGGAGTCAAACTGTCCACTATAATATAATACAAATACAACAAAGTAATGCAACACAATAAGTAACTTGCATATATGTAGCGATTTTCAAATTAATTCTTTATTACTGAATACGTATAAATACTTTGATAGCACTTACCGATTTTTTGAGCGTAAATAGGAACATAAACATTGACAGCACAACTGAGGATCACTGTCGAAATGGAGAGAAAGAGTAAAAGTTTCAGTCCATACTTTTTGTTTGGCCATAATAAAGTCTTTATTAGATTGAGCATGAACACGAGTTTGATGAAGACGTTTTTTGACCGGCGCGGAACAGATTTTTCCTGAAACGGAAGTGCCAAATATGTCAAACTTTCGAAAAATGTCAGAAAGAAATTTTTATTGAAACTTATTCCTAAATTATATTCTATGTTGTGGGTTGCCAAATTTACGATTGAACTTGGAGTGTGCAAGACGGATGTGGTCTAACCATCCTTCAACATTTTGAAAGAGACAAGTCCTCTGCATGAGTAAATGCAATTTCATCTGTATAATATTTTGCGAATACATCTTATGCACCAATACTGCCCGACTTCTATCATAAGCCAAAATGAATAAATATACCTACAATGAATATTTTAGTCATAGTCATGAAAATTCCTGGAAGTGCAGGGATGAGTGTTTTTCTCATACCAAAAACTCCCAAACTCAATTTTCCATTTCCATTCTTTTTCGCAAACTTTAAACATTCCTTGTGGGCTTGTGTGCAATTTTTGCACTGCAAAAACTGCAAATGAATCGAAACCCAACAATTTATCGTACGTACGTATATGCTTCGGCATTTTACTTGTGAATGGTTGCAGCGCAGAGCAAACTACTTTAGTTCAGCCTACTGGACCATGGGAGCTTGCAAATTTGCAATGCATAAAGAAGACAATCTGTTGTTGTAACACACTGGTGCTTAATGGGGAATATTTGTGACTCACAAATTGTAACTTACAATTTGTAAGGCAGTGCATATTCATGCAAATCAAATGCAACATGTAACGAGGATCATCGAAACTATGACTTGTGACTAATGCAGTTACGCGCATTGTGATAAGAATGTAGGTTACTCGGTACTGACTATCTATGAGATGTGAAATGTTGAGGATGGACATGAAAGGATAAGAACTACCCTGAACACATCAATAGTTGTGTCACAAGAGTGTTGTTTGCTGAAAGATTGTCATTTTCAATGAACTTCGGTACTCGTTACATAAACATGCAGACATTCAAGATGCAAATGTGATTATTATGTAATGAATGCAAATTGTAATTAATGCAAGATGAAGATGACCATAAAAGACTGAAAGATAAAAGTTACCTTACCTTCAATTCGCAGAGATTTTGCTTTTCTTCCTTTAGGTTGCCCATCTTTTATAGTTATTTTCAAATGTTTTTGTTGCTCGTTTTAATGCCAAGAGATAAGTATATATCCAGTCAATATACTCAAAAACTGATTATAAAATCAGTATTACAATTCGGAAATTCTCTCTTTTAAAAAATATGGAAATCAATTTTTCAACATTAGCAACTATAACCTATCCGCTACCTTGCCTGTTTGTTACCGTTCCCGAATTCCGAGTTCTTTTCCAGGCTTGCAAAATGTGGAATTGTTTTTCTTCCTTTAGGTTGCCCATCTTTTATAGTTATTTTCAAATGTTTTTGTTGCTCGTTTTAATGCCAAGAGATAAGTATCTATCCAGTCAATATACGTAAAAATTGATTATAAAATCAGTATTAAAATTCAGAAATTCTCCCTTTAAAAAAATATGGAAATCAATTTTTCAACATTAGCAACTATAACCTATCCGCTACCTTGCCTGTTTGTTATCTTTCCCGAATTCCGAGTTCTTTTCCAGGCTTGCAAAATGTGGAAATAATAAGAAAACCTTTTTGTTCAGGTAATTTATGTTTTTGACGTGTGTTATGTATGGCTTCTTTATACCCAACCATAGTATTGGGATTTAAATGGAGGCAAATAATGGATTTCGTATCTAATAAAATGTTGATTCCAAGAACTCCTTTATGGAACAAGTACGCCCGTAGTGGTTTGCAATAAAACATTTCAGTAATTCATTTTCATCTCGACGCAAACCTGGAAAATGGAAAATTACCAGTTATGACTTGATTGATCACAGTTCATCTTCGTAGTAGGTTGCGTAAGCCGGTTTCAGGTGAAAGGTGTATTTAATTTAAATATATAACAACCAAAATGTTTACACTGGCTTCAGTATTCCATCCCGGAATTGTCCAAGTGACAGCAAACAGAATTTGTTAGTATCAATCAAACTCAATGAGATCTATCTATTTATTAAGCAGGTACTCCCGAACTCGACTTTCGCATTCATCATATATGACAATGGCTGAGATGACAATTTTAATTAAATTTTCCTGTATAATTGCTTCACATATAACATTTTTAAACCTTCAGTTATACCCTTACGTAATTTCCAGAAATCAATACTGTTGCGCAGATGTTAGGCAAACAAAATTCATTTTTTTAAATTTGGACGGTGATTTAAATGATATCAGGAAAATGTTTATTCTTTTGACTACAATTAAACATCATGAAAATGCAACGTGATAAATAAATAAGACGAATGCTTATTGTTATTGTTGCATCAAGCTCATGCATGAGTCTAATTGTATTCAGCGAAAGCTATAAAAAGCCAATATATTACCACGAATGTGTTTTTGGCACATTTAGGGCATTTTTTATTCTCCGTACTCATACTTTGACTTTCAAACAATCATATTGATTTATGCAAAATTATGTTAACATCAACATGGCAGTTACATGGGAATTTAATAGGAAAGCATTCAGAATAAAGATAATGTAGACGTTTAAATCAAAAGCTTTATATGTTTATAGGTACATCATATTCTCATCATAACATATGTATGAATAGTTTCTTCGTATTTAAAGTTTAAATTTACGACAGCTGTAAATCATGAACGTTAATATTAGTCAATCCTTCCAGCAGATTCAGTTTTAACTGAATTCCAAGAAATTCGAATGTCTTTAAAGTTTCATTACAACTTAAAAGAAGTAATTTCAGCATAAGCTAGCACTAGCATTATGACAGTTTTTATTTGGTTCGCCAAAAGTGGTCCGGAACTAAGAGCTAAAGTTTGGATTTGATGTGGCGAGAGAAGCCAGCACAGCCAATTCACTCACCAACTGTGTACAAACGTTAATGATCATCACAAGTACCTAGTTAGTAACTATTAAATAGATTGGCCTACAGTAGTGGTTAGAGAATGGTAATTATTTAAAATGCATCAAGGAAGAACTGTGACGCATCATCGTTCCTGACAGCTGCTTTGAATTAAACGCTTAAAACTCGATTTCTCGATGTATCATCGTAAACCAATATAGCTGCCACAGGATGCTTAACTGCGGTTTGCAGATTTATCTTTACCATGCACGCAATTGATCATAGGTCTGTCATTCAGTCATTGTAAAGTATTACTTAATTTCATGGAAATGAAATAACTCTTTGATTTTGTTGGAAATTCACTGAAACAGATCGCAGAGGTTCCTATGAGTCTTGCTAATAAACATTTATGCTTTTGTTTGTCAAACTTCCCATACTATTTGCATTCGTGTGCAAAGATCACGTATGCCAATGCCAATGTAAAAGTGGATGCTATATAAAAGGATGAGCCCGTTTAATTGTTTCATCATTGCATTATTCATTGCAATAACTAAACCATTCCGTTTTATCACTGACTACAAAATACGATCATAATTCAAAAAATCCGACAAAATACAAATTGTTTCTTTCAATCCTAACTTTGCATTTAAATATTTTGAAATCGAAATTCTGTAATAAATTAGTGACTACTTTCTCTGACAAAATAGCAAGGTACAAACCTTAATAATAATCATTTTTAAAATTTGCATGATAACTGTAACGGGTTTCAGTAGAAGTTTCAAAAATGTCAAACGCAATAAATACATAATTACTATTAATGTTTTTACATTGTATTTATTTATAGTCGGGGAGTAAAATGCCTCGCATACTCATCCTATCAAACCCGAGATCGGGATCCAACTATCTTCTTGATCTTCTCACTTGTCACCCAGAAATTGAGCTTGAGGACGAACTCCTGAATGATGAATTTGGCCTTCTCGAAAATCCATTAAAAACTATTGAAAAATCTTTGGCTGAGCTCCACAACACTTTCGTTGGTTTTAAGGTTTTTCCAGAACAGCTCTTCACGCACAAACTCCATTTTGGCGACTTGGTAGAAAGTATTGGGGCAACCTACGTCATTGTTCTGTGGAGAGAAGACATCTTGGAGTCTCTGGCATCTCGAAGAATCGCTGATGCTAACGGTGAATGGTATTCCACTACAGAAACAGACAAAATTCAAACGGTCAAGGTTGAGTTGGAAGATCTTGAAACTTACACCAGAGAGTTGATTGAAGACTGGGAGAAAATTGGAAGCCAGTGGCCTGTCCACGTCCGACCGATCTTTGTCAAGTTTGAAGATTTAATTCAACAGCCAATTGAAGAAGTAAAGCGAGTGCTCGCTGAGTTGTCATGCGCTTCCGATCACGTCGTTTTCAACACTCCATCGGTTCGGCAAAACCCTGCACCCGTGCATCAAAAGGTTACGAACTTTCATGACCTACCTCTTGAGCAACGTGAGAAAAAACTGACAGTCGATAAGATTCTCCTCGAGAAGATAAACGTCTCTCTTCAAATTCCATCGGACTTGCTTCAGTTTGCCCCAGACAGGGAACCCTGTATGCCATCGTCGGGATGGAAGTATCGCGTGGCGGAACCTTACTTACCAACTGTTGCAAAGCAAAATGCATTTGACGCCATTCAGTCAGGAAGCATTTCCTCTGCTGGTCTCTGGCCCCGAGAAATGGCAAAACGACTCCGATCGATTTTCCACTGCCCTGTGGCCCAACCTTGCTCCAATGGATTCACTGCGCTCTTGTTAGCTTTTCAATGTGCAAACATTGGAGAGGATGATGAAGTGATTATGCCAACCATGACTATGGTGGCTGTTCCCAATGCAGTACATTTTGCCAGAGGAAAGCCTGTATTTGCTGACAATGCCAAAGATTCTTACAATCCAGGGCTTACGGAGTATGAGACTGTTTCCACCTCCAAGACCAAAGCAATTGTGGTGGCCCATACTTATGGCGTTCCAGTTCCTGATATTGGAAAGATTGCTTCCTTGTGCAAGGCACGCGGTTGGGTCCTTATTGAAGATATCAGTGAATGCGTGGGAATTACTTGCACGACTTCTGCTGGCGAAGAAAAATTACTTGGCACATTTGGAGATTTCGCAATTGCAAGCATGTACGCAAACAAAATAATTCACGGTGGTGACGGTGGGTTTGTCATTGCCCAAGAAGCGAAGCAAGGAAGACGACTGGCAAGTATTGTAAATCACGGGTTCACACCTTCCTTCCACTTTGTTCATTTTGAACAAGCCCCAAATGCAAAAATTCATGGCATCGGTGCAGCCATTGCATCTGGATGTTTGGATGAAATGGAATATGTTATGGATCACCGTTCAAAACTATCAAAATGGTACAGAGCCAAGTTGACTGGACTACCTGTGAAATTGATGCCACAATGCGGACCTCGTGACACGCCTTGGGTCTTTGGACTTCAGTGTAAATCCAAACAAGAGCGAACCCAATTGAGAGCTTTTATGGCAAAGAGTGGCATTGAGACGAGGGACTTTTTCTTCAATCTTCATTTGCAACCGGCTTACAGTCAACGTAACCAGGATGGGTCCCTTATACAGCCACCCTCCCTACCTAATGCAGAAGTACTTGGGTCCAGTGGTTTCTACTTGCCAACCCACAGCAACTTAACTGAGGATGACGTTGAATACATTTGTACTATCATGAAAAATTACTTTGCTGAAGAAGAGTCATCAATCGAAGGCGCCCCTGCCATGGTTCCACCGCCCAGAAGACCTCAAAAATGCAGCGTTCAGATTCAACCGGATGGATTTGCCCTCCAGGTTCGTAAATACAGAGAAACTGGAGAACTCCAAGGGGTTTTGAAAAGGGGTCATCATTACCTTGAAGCCGTGAAATTGGGTTACGAAGCTGAAGAATTGTTGTTTCATGAACGGTTCGATCAAATTGAAAACCTGTTGGAAGCCATGAAGAGTTGTC
>VYYJ01000583.1:0-51612 GCA_021029165.1 Cyphoderus albinus
TTAAGATACAGTGTCAAATTTTTCATTCATTGTGATTTGTAAAAATTGGCTTAATGAAACCTTCAAGAGAGACCTTGCGCCTGATCTTGACACAAACATAAGAAACATTGAAAAGAAAACTCATCACTATTTCTGAACAAGTTATCCTTCAATTAAGGTAGGTTTTGAAACTTATTGTGAAACTTCCAATTATTCGTTCACTTAAATCAGTTCAAACATTATAAATACAAACATAACCACAGCTTGATCGCAACCAATTAATAGATAAATTCGAGTTCTCAATTCGTATCCCTTCAATGTATCAGGTCAAAATTTGTTTCTTTCTTTGTTCATTCATTTCAATCCTAATATATCCATGAAATATTAGTCATTCATCATTCAATTCCTACTTTTCTCTTTCGTCTTCCTCTCATAAACCACAAAAGTATTACTTTACCGAAGCTACCAAATCAAGTCAATTAATAATTAATTAACTCAATTCTATTGTAAAAGATTTAAGCCTAGTAATATAATCGAAATCAAATTAGGCCTTAACTAATTACATTCGATTTATTACCAAAACGCAAATGAGAACTGTGCATGGACAAAGACCTCAATCTCACTAAAATAATATTATCTCTTTCGTTTATAAAATAATCACACAATGCAAATAAACTTGATGTCGAATTTCAATTGTACTGATTTAATATTAATCCATTACATTATCACATAATAATTTACAGAATCGAGTCTGGTACTGGCAAGCATTTATCATTTTACATAAACTAGAGCTACTTATCTACCTAGTAATTTTGCCTTCTATTAAATAGTGTTTTCAATTTGCACTTCCTAATACATTAATTATATAACCAAACCAAAAACTTCTGGGGTTTAAACTACACATTTTCCAAGTTAATTTAGTTTACGTAAACGATTTCATCTCTTCCAAACTCAAGTTTCAAAATCAACTTTTATAAACGCAAAACGGACCAATTATCAATGCTTTGAACCAATTTTTGCAACCTTACTAGTTACTAATTATTTACTTACTAACTTACTTCAGTCACTACAAATAATACTATGTATGGCTTTACTGTGTATACATTGAATTCTAAAGATTTGAAGTTTCATATATTGCTATACTTTGACGTCCTACAATTTTAATTTTGAGGAAAAAGCTGCAGTAAATCATAGGTTGACTTATTCGAAATGTTGGGTGTAAGTTTATTAGATTTGTGAAGTAATAATGTAATAAAACAAAAATATCAAATTTAAAAATAACAAAGTTCGTTTATTATAAATAAGATATATGGCAAAATTGGTGACACTTGAATACTCACGTCTTCCTCTAAGAACAAAGTGAATAATACTTTTAATTTTTCTTCGATTTTTATATGCAGGAACAATCTGTCGATAGAATTCGAAATAGAAATATCCGTATTCAAAGTACATGGAAATACAATGGTGATTTTTTGTTATAAATTTTTCATAATGCTATGCGGCATGCGAAACATATTTGAATCAACAAGACATTTAAAAATTATCAAAGGTAAGGGTACGATTTACCAATAAAACTATCACAACATGGCAGGTCAGACTCATGACTCATGTTTTCTGTTTTATATTTGCACTTTCAAGCATTTACCGATAATCATTAGCTTCTTCTTTTATCAGACTTGCAGATATTAGATGCTCAATGGAAAGAGAATTTTTGAAGGAGAAAAAAAAAAACATATTTGAGTCAACAAGACATTTAAAAATTATCAAAGCAAATTGTGCGACTTACCAATAAGACTATCAGAGCATGGATGGTCAGACTCATGACTCATGTTTTTCTGTTTTATATTTGGCACTTTCAAGCATTTGCCGATAACCATTAACTTCTTCGTTTATCAGACTTACAAATATTAGATGCTTAATGGAAAGAGAACTTTTGAAGGAAAAACAGAAATAAGGCACAAGCATTCATAAAATTAAGTGAGTTTAATGTTATAATTTCAAAATTTCGCCACAAAGGTCACGTGTTTTCAATAGATTTCTATGCTATTGATAGTAAAATCAAAGTAATCCTGTTTATGTCGTATAGCAGTAGTAGTATTAGTTAATACAAGATTAATGTGATTTTGTACATATCAAGTTCCTTGTACCTCAATTCTTAAATAGAAAATGTTAAATAAATAACAATGAAATGAGTGAATGATAAATTAATGAATTGAATGAATGATTCGGACGTCGTGTATACATTTGCTTTATGAATCGATTTTATGAAATTACATCAGATACAACGGGCACAAGTTGGAGGATGATTCTTGGTTATTGTGAAAATAAAGGTGCTATTAATAGGAAATACAGTTGGACAAACTTAGAGATATTTCATGGAGGGTTTCATAAAGTATCTAATAGAAGTAGCTGTATTATTTTATGTGAAAACCGGAAATTGAATATAAGTTTTATTAACTGATGTGAGCATCACTAAAATTACTTTTGCACAAAACATTTCCTCTGCTCCCGTTAGGCCTAAAATTTTCCCGGTCTGAAATCTTTGTTAATAGCTATACCACCATTCAAATGGTAATGTTTTAAATTCCGACAGGCAGAAATCCGACAGAATTATTTTTCCTTTTTTAAGCCGATTATCGTCTGAGGGTTCGAAATCTCGACAAAATGAAAAATCTACCCGACGCAGGACTATTAAGACATTTTTGTTGACTGGTACAATAACCGACAGCGCGCCCAACGTAACTTATTTGTGCTATAAACTAGCTAGCTACATAGAAGGCTACCTAGCTATAAACACAAGCAATCTTTTCGGGTATGACATAGTATGCAACAACATAAATTCATATATGTAAGCAGTACATAGGTACATAGGTAATTTCTAGTTCAACGTCCATTTATTAAACCACCCCGTGGTCTGCATCCCATAAATATTGGCAACTATGTCTATTACAAAAGCCAATGGCATCATATTTACAATTGCATATTATTCCTTTAATTCATGGTGAAAACAGCATTGTTTATGCACTTACATTGTTACTTAACCAAAATTAATACACAACACAAATATTATGTAACGTCAATTTAAAAGAAATCGTCGTTAGAAGAAATACAACACAGATAGTAGAGAAGCATGGAACAACAAACTTAACGGAATGGGGTATCATCATCAACCGCTCCATCCCTTTACTTATTTGTTACATTGAAGTATTTACAACAGTTTGCTTTAATTTCAGTTGCTTACTTTCAACCTATGGTATAGAAAAATTAATAGTGCTATTTCCTGTGCAAAACAAAATTAATTATTAACAAAGGCATCCGAATTTTAAAATATTTTAGGTTCTGTTAGCGTATTTTAAAAATCAGAATAATATGCTTATACAAGATCATCATACACAAAAGTAATAACAATCAAGCTAGCTTTACAAATTATAAAAATTGACGTTACAAACGTGTTAACAATACTGCTTACCACGGGATGTTTCAACCAATGAACGTTGTTTAAATATGATAAGTCATATATTTAAGTCATGTACTGGTTACACTTGCTATGCTACATACTATGATATCCGAAAAGATTGCTTGTATTTTTAGCTAGGCTAGCTAGCTAGTTTATAGCACAAATAAGTTACGTTGGGCGTGCTGTCGTTTTTTGTACCACTCAGCAAAAATGTCTTAATAGTCCTGCGTCGGGTAGATTTTTCATTTTGTCGAGATTTCGAACCCTCAGACGATAATCGGCTTTAAAAAAGGAAAATAATTCTGTCGAATTTCTGCCTGTCGGAATTTACCATACAATCGATAAAAGAGTTGAATTTTGTATTAGGAGGTGAGCTGAGCTGAGTTGGAGTTCATGAGCGTACATTCATAAATAAATAAAATGTAAATGTTTACTCTTCAACTTCAACCTCCTTCTATCGCGATTGGAAATCAAAATGCAAATCAGGCTGAACCAAGGAAGAAGAATCTCTTTTTGCTCCAGATAAGCCAATTTTATTGACTTTTGTCGCAATCATAGTACATTAACTGGTCTTTCAATGCACAATGTAGGTAAAGTATTTATGTATGCTTCACTGTCACTGGCTATCAACTCATATTTATTTCTTCGTATTTTGTAATGTGTGCATTTAAGCGGTTACAATTACAAAAGCAAGATCTGAAATAGTGATAAAAATGGAAAAAAGCCCGTTGTGTTGTACAAGCATGAAAAAATTGAAAATTCTATATGATTCGATGATGATGATATTTATTGATACCTGAGTTGTCGGTCGGTCGATCGCTATTAAATTTAATTGTATGCTTTGTATATGTGTGAGTGTGGTGGGTGCATGCATAATCAAAATCAATCATAAATTCACACATTTCTAAAAAAAAAATCTATTCACTGTCTTGAGTTACCGAGTTGAGTGCACTGACTCGCGGCACTGCTCACTCACTCATCGACAGTTCGGTTGTCAGTGAGAGAGATGAAAAAATTGAGAAACGGTACATAGCTTTGGTGATTATGATGCGATGTCGATGCGCCACTAAACTCAGGATGATTATGATTATGAGGATGACGAGTTGACTACTGCCGCTATTCTATGTTACGTATCTACCTATAAAAAGCTACATCTTTTGTGGTCGTGAGGATGCTGTTATCATATCTTGACGATAATGGTGAAGATGACGATTTTTTAGATGACGATGGTGTGACTGTGACTGAGGAGCGTGTTCAGATTGCTCGTAGAAAGGAGAGTTTTTTGGGACATGTGTCTAATACGTCTTCTCATATTTGGGAGGTGTGAAGTGAAATCCAAAATCCCATGTTGTTCAATTGAGCAATTGCTCACATTTAGCAAGTAATTAGGAGAAACGGTATCGAATTTGGGGAAATTTTTGTTGAAAAAGTCCGAAAATGAAATTGTCAAAAATATGTAAGAAGAAAAGATCTGCTGAGCTGAGGTAACATTTTGAAATGAGTCAAACTATCCTACCTTAATTGTTTCATTGGCTGCTGTCGACACTTGGCGCATAAATATTTAATTTCTAACTCTGATAGTGATAATGTAAGCGAGCGAGCGGGCGGAAGACAATTAAGCAAAAGCATTAAATCATAGAGGAGAGTCACATTTCAATCTCAACCAAAAATGATAATTGTTTCAGTTTTTCTCTTAATTCTCATCATCACTCCCGTTGTTGATGATGGAGACTTTTTTTTAGGAAAAAGATTCATTTTACGAGTCAATGACTACATTTTCCTCGCCTTAATCTAATTCCTGTGCGTTTTCCTAATCGTTTTATTTTTCTCTCACTTCACGTCCTTTTGGTCACACATTTGGTTTCGGCTGGTAACTGATGACGCTGTTGACGTTGGTGATCATTGGAGAGGTTAGGTTGGATAATGACAGCAATTATCTCCACTTGACGCTTTTCCCTGATTCTTTATCATTTTTCGTGACGATTTCTTGCTTGATTGGTGCTTTGAGCTGTTCACCGGTTCTTCATGTTGCTGTTGTTGTCTTGTTCTACTACTTCCGTTCTTTCATCACTTTTGACAATGCGGATGCAACAAGCACCATTTTGAAATGTGCTAATTGGCATCAACATGCTTTCCATCGTTAATTGTCTTTTTAAATCATACATATATAAATAAAACGTTACATTTTCATATTGGCATTTTTTACATAAAAAATCATTTTAAATTGCCACTCGGCATTGCAACTGTGAGCGTGAGCAAGAAAT
Source organism: Cyphoderus albinus (assembly GCA_021029165.1). Taxonomy (NCBI): domain Eukaryota; kingdom Metazoa; phylum Arthropoda; class Collembola; order Entomobryomorpha; family Paronellidae; genus Cyphoderus; species Cyphoderus albinus. Next base: position 5,701 of record VYYJ01000583.1, read on the forward strand.
TCTGCGAATAAAACGAGCGGACTTTCGTAGCTAGTAGGAGCAGAGCGTGGCTGCAAGCGGATAATTTTTTTCGCACGTGCACCAAACAACGACAATCACTAAAATGTGGATGTGGAGATGACGATGAGGATAAGTGATGTAAGCAAAGCAAGAACGTTTTCGATGTCTGCTTGATATTTTTTTCGATTTTATTTAGGACGAGGCTAGCCGAGACAACTGAGCTGAGGTGAGCTGCTACTAGCATGCAGGATGTCGTCGGTTGCTGCTGCAAACCTCCATCATAATAATAATCACGGTAATAATAATGATTAGATCGACATCAGCATAAACTAATATTATAGAGAATCGGAATCAGTTTTATTTTTATTTTCGCACTACTCACCCAAATAAATAAAAAGGTGCAATTGTTGTCATCTAATAGTAAAATAGAGAGATTTCCATTATTGTGATAATTTGTCACAGTTTGAAAAGAAAAAACAAGTCCAAACATTCCGAGTGAGTGCAAGGTACTTTCCTTGCATAGCCTTGCCTTGCCTTGTTGTTGGTGCAAAATATCTTTCCGAAGGTATTTTACTCTCTTATTTATGTAGTAGGTGATTGAGTGAAAATGAAATTTGTTGTGAGCGAATTATTGGATGAGGTGAAATGGCTACAATTACAATTAAATATGTACAATATTAGCATAATTACGCGAAAAGTGTATTGACGAGGAGGGAAATGGGGACAAAAAATGGAATCGAGTGCGGGAGTGTCAATTGACAGCAAGGATGCGGCGGCTGTGATTTGATTATGATATGATATGATATGATGATGAGGATCAACAGTGGGGCAGTGGCTCTTAGTTACCTACTCTGGATCCTCTGATGTACCTCCATTGAATAATAACTAAACTGTTTCTCGAGTATTTATTTATAAATAGCAGTAATAATAATGAGTGATGGGATGAGATGAGAATGACACACACAAAAAATGGTAATGAGACGAGATGGGGAGAAACAGAGATGTATCCTCATCTACATGAGAACACAAGTGGCACGACGACACCATTCAAATTTCATTTCACTAAAGTCATTCATTGCAGGGACGACGACTGTATTCTAAAAAGGTGCTGCTGCTGGAGGGCAGCAAAAACTGGTGAGAATTGGTTCTCCACTGACTGAAGAGAGTTGTTTTGTTTTGAAGATACCTTTTCATTCTCATCACATTGACAGAGGGGCGAAGTGGGCTCCGGTGCTGCTACTACATACATAATATAAACGGCACTTGTCTCAGATCACATCACATCCGCATTTTTGGCCGATTTTCCTCATAAAAATTATTACTCTCTAATAATGAATGAATGAGGAAAAACGAAAGTGGAGCTCTCCAACGCAATTTCTCTACGTTTCAAAATCGAGGAGTGAGAGTGACCATCTAATAAAATTCATGGGCAATTTAAAGCGTTCAACCTTTTTTTATTTCTTTTCGATTCTCATCGATGAATTTATTTGATCCTGGGGTCCGTTAAATACATAAATCACATTACATCACATCGTTTCCAATTTTTCAACTCTGTATATTTCAAATATTTGGTAGAGTATACCATTACAGATTAGCATTTTGATGAAAATGTGTCCTCTGCTTCATTAATGTTAATAAATAAACAATATATGTATTTTATAACTAAATGGCCATAAATGTGTACAATGTGCATAATAACATTAAACGAAAAAATAATTCGTAAAGCTACTGGGCGAAGGTAGCGAGAACAACTGCAGTCATAAAAATAACCTAAAATCATTGTGCAACATATAAAAACCAAGTGAAGGACTGACATTAGCCATGTCAGGTAATCGAAGAAGGAAGCAGAAAACAAGAGAAAAATTACAATGTTTCTGTTATTATTTAATATTTATGAACTATTACGAGAATGAGACAAGGATTATGATCACATTCTATGCCTTCATTCCCTTCCATGTTTTTATTCATGACGTTATCTTATGTTTAGACGCTCTCTATCTACACCAAATTCGGGAAGAAACTGAATGAGAGGGGAAAAAGGTTAACGGTTTGGCCACCTGATTTACCATTACTATTTATTTAGTAAAAAGAAATGATTTGATTAGATACGATTCCAGGGAATCTCTATGAGATCATAAAATATCACATTTATTATTATCATTGTCATGTAATTGTAACTGTAATGTAATGTACGTAACATTCTCATGGATGGATGAACTAGAAACCTGGTTGCATTATGATTATGTTGATGTGTAGTGCACAGCACACCTCGACGAATGAGCACACTTTGAACGGATTGCCAACTTTTTATTTCATTTTGTTCGTGGTAGTATTATTTTATTCTTCTGTTCATTCGCTAAAACCATATTTAATATTATAATATAATAGGCAACTAACTATAGCAACTTTAATCACGTTTCCATACTCACTCACATCTGAGAAATATGAGCTGCAAAATCTGCAGATTCAAATACAAGCTTGCATTTTGTGTATCAACAACATCAACATTTTTTGCAACCTTGCATTGCAACATGAAAAACTACTAAATGAACGGAACTATGGCTTCCAATATGATTTTTTATCACAACTAAACAACCTATGAATGGAAATCGTTTCTAATTCTACAATTAAGATTTTAAACGGTAAATAAATTTACTTTCCTGCTGACTGGGGAAATCCATGAGTTGGCTGACCTCTCGTTGGGTACAATGACGACAAAGGTAAAATATGAATTTTTTCTAAAAAATTAAATGCAACAAAATTGAGAAAACGATGACAATATTTTTTGCAGGTATCGATTTTATTTTGTAAACCTGTCACGTCACGGCTTGTCCCTCTTGCTTATCCATGCAGATAAAAACACTTTCAGATTTTATTTTGTTTCCGCTCCAATCCATTGTTAATTTGTACGTAAAACGTTACGACGTCAAACCTAGTTTACCTGCATATATTAATGTTCCGATTGATTAAACAAATTTCGCAAAAGCGAATATTCAAATTTTAAAAAGTGACTAACATCTGTATCTACCAGAATTTAAGCTAATTTGTGACTAATTTGTTTTAATTAACAAACCAGAATTTCACCGGTGCAAAATACCGTGTGCGTGAGTTATGATTTTGAATGAATTAACGTAAATGGCAATTTCAGTGACAAAAGTTACAATTACAACATTATCTTTTTTACAAAATTGGTAATTAGAGGAGAAAGGTGGTGGTGTCCCCAAGCGGAACAATTTCGAAAGCAAGAATGAAAAAAATTAGGTACTTACATAGATTCTCATTTTACAGCCTCGTGTCGTCGTTGTGTTTTCTTAATAATGAACTGCACTGGTCATGCATAAGCGGTGCAGTGAGTTCAAGCAACATTGTTTCATAATGCAACGAAACCAACACCAGAAGCAACAGAAACTTTTTTATGATGGAGATGGAATGGTGAGTTCATTGTGGCTTCGCTTACCGAATGTTTGTGAGTGTGCGTTGGAATAAATATGCGGGTAATGGCAATGGTAATACACCTGTCCACATCATAAAAAATTTCATCATATAAAGTAGAAGTATCAACTTTGTTCCTTTTTTCCAACATTTTTTAGTAGTTGCATTTGAAAATGGAATGGAAGTATACAATAGTCGTAACTCGCTCATTTTTATTTCAGATTCTCTTCCCATTCACCGCTTTGCATTGCAAATTAGCCCATATAAGTAGCAACGAACACTTTTTTCTGGTATTTTTTTTTAGAAAAAAAGGTTTAAATATAACTATAAATATTATTCAATTCAGGCCAGGTCGAGGTGATCGTGATGGTGAGTGAAACCGAAGCAAAGAATGGGGCAGCAGTAGCCATGATGTGAATTGAAAAGATGTTTTTGTATCAGCCTCGAGTTGATTACATACAGAGAAAACATTTGTTGCATGCATTGTGTGTGTCAAGTGAATGAATTGGTAAAATTCAAGTGTTCTCCATGTCCAACATCGCTCCCGTCGTTTATTAATGTCATCAGCATATTTTTTAAATATTCTGCTTCAGCTTCACTTTTATTGAGCAACACACAGGTTTATTAATGTTTTTTCGTGTCAGCATAAAATGGACCTCTTGGACAAGACTCGACAAGTTTATCTGGAAAATAAATGGACTAAAATGTATGTAACAAAGTTGTGGCAATCTGATTGACGAAAAGTATGATTAGGTAAATAGAGAGGTAATTGTTATTATGATTAGATTGAAATTGATGTGTGGTTGGTGGCTCCTGGTGGCAACTTTTCTTTCGCCATCCATCCCTAATTTTCAGAACAAACGAGAAACGATCAAGCAAGGAAAGCGAAAGCAAGCAGATTATTGGCTGCTTGCAGCTCGGCCTGGTCTAACTTCGTAACCAGCACATTACCATTTCATTTATTACTTGTTACATACGAGGAGCGAGAGACGGACCAGAATTAGCCAGTTGTGTAAATAAAGTACGTTTATTTATTAGTAACAATGAGTTTTGCTACCAATTCACTCGCGGACATCTCTCTTGCCACATTTAACTATCACGCTGATCATCACTGTAATGTATGTAATGTAACGCAATGTAATTTATTCATGTCGCAATTGATGAAACTCAATTGTTCTCCTCGCGTTTCGCTTCACTCGTTTCCATTTCCATTCCATTACTCAACCAAACCAACTTACTTAGCTTATTCACGCTCATATGAAAAAGTTTCCATTGGAAGTGTCTAAATATTTTCCTGCTCAACTGGACACAACGATTGTGCTCTGCTAGAATATTTGCGATTGTGACATGTTGATGAATAATATTCATGTTTATTATTAACCAAATCATTGTGATTGATGTGATGAATTGCGTCCAATTTTTTTTGTACCACATCAACTCTAGTTAGAAGAAGTAGCAAAACAAGGAATGAAATAGAAAGTGATTTCTAGTGAAAATGTGGCTATTGCTTGCTGTATATAAATAATGCACCTTACATACGTAAGTGGAAATGGGAGGAGAGAGTTGAAAAAAATGAATGAGGGATTACTAGAATGTATCTAATTAATTGCGGATGCAGGACAGCCCTTGTCCAATGAATGCAGCAAAGCAACTATTTATGTAGTTTTTACACATAACGTATAAAATTTCAGTTTTAAGCTTTCAGCCATTTCAATTGACTAACTAAAAAGCTCACTTTCCAAAGTAGAAACAGATTGACTTTCATTTCATCCATCGTCCACCGACCCTTTGCTTGCTTGTCCGACAAAAAAAATCCGTTTTTAATTAGTCTTTATTTATTCTGAGCGTTATTCTTATTTTTAGACTGCGACATATTCTGAATGAATTGCTTTTCTTGCTGCTTCAACCTACTCAAACTGGCGCTGCTATTACATTACAGCTTTTGTCTTATTTTACAAGTTGCAACCTGCAGGTTAAACACTTTTGTATGTACACATCTGCCCACATCTTTCAAACTCAGCTTACAATTAGCTATTGAATAAATGCACACGAAAATTTTCTGATGGTGGTGAAAAATGTGAAGGAAGAAAAAAAGAGTGATTAAAAAAATAATACAAAACTCGGCATTGTGCTTGTACAGTAAAGCGAGACAGGAAAGAAAGGAAAGAAAGTTGAGTTGAACAAGCCATGTGGTTACACATAGCTAATTTACATAAAAATACATTCATTGAGCCAGCCGTTTTTTGTTTCTTTTGCCTATGCCTAGTCGAATCAAATGGAAGTGCAAATGTGGATGATGTGATGACTGTGTTGCGTTGTTGAGATTGTTGGTGGATGGACACAAGACAAAGATGATCCGGACGATGATGATGAGCATGATCAGAATGACTCCTCTTCTTCAGGATAATCAAAGACTCAAAGAATGATCTCGCTTACTCACTTCCTCTTTTCCTCCTCTTCATGCACAGACTTTTCAAACAAAAAAATAACCTGAGCCCAGCCATTGCCATTTGTATTTTTTATCTAAAGTTTCATGGTTGGTGATGTGATGGTAGTGTAGCATTCTTGAGAAAAGAAAAGGTACGGATTGAAGAAAAAATGTAAAAAATTTCGAAACGGAAGATCATCATCCTTACTAGCAAGCAAGCCAGTCCATCGTAATCGTCATGTCATTTTTTGAAAAGAAGAGTTGAAAAATCAAGAGATTCTATTTAAAGACAAAAGAAAAAAAAGTTTGAGACAGAGTAGCCATTTTTTGTGTTGTCCCCAAGTTCACCAATTGAAAAATGTATCACCAGACATGTATTATGAAAGAATGTTTAATTGTTTCTTTTTCAAAGCAACTGACTCATTTTCAAGCGGTATTTTGTATTTTAGATGAGATGCAAAGGGACAGCAAAGATTTCTCTCGCCATTTTGATATTTTGAGTTTGTTCTCGAATGAGCAAAGAATCTCTTCCTTTCTTTCCATTACTCATTGAAAATAAGACGTCAAAAAGTGGCAAATAATTCTTGACAACATCACGCCCTGTTTCACATCTTTTTCGTTCGTGATTGTCAGAAAACGAGTCAATTTCCCTCGACCAGATCAATTGAGGTGAATGTAAGTAGTACAAAAAGTCGGGCTTATTTTCTCAAAAGTCATTCATTCACACAGCTCAACTAATTATGATGAAAAGCTCCATCGCCTCGCAATTCGTAGTCAACCCCATGGTGTGGCAGTGGCACATGGCAAAAATGGCGATAATAATGTAATGTGATAAAATATTAACTTTATTTATTTCTGTAATACCTACACTAACTCTATGCACAGGACAAAGTGAGACAAAGTGAAGTCAAGTCATTGACAAACAAAGCAGAGGAAAGAAATTTCTCTCGGCGAAATTTCTATCAAAATTCTATTCATTTTTTAGTGTCTGAAACTGAAGAATGGAACAAGTCGGTCTGTAATGTGTTCTGATGAACGGAGCACTTTGAACAATGTTTTACATTATTTTCGATGTTCACACTTTTTTTGAGGTGAGCAGAGTTGAGCGGAGTTGAGTGAGCAAGAACAGTTAGTTTAGTTGAGTTGGGAGCAATTTGAATAAAATTTGAGGAGAGATTTTATTTGATGACTGTTATTGTAAGTAATGCAGGAAAAAATGAAAAAGAGCGAAAATTGTTTTGATCCTTCCTTCATTTCATTCCGTTTCATTGTCATTATGATTCACATTACCAACTCGAGTTTGAGCATTGTCACCATTTTGATAACTCCCATCTTTTTATTATCAAATATGACAATCCTCATTGTCACCTGGTTTCCCAACAAGAGCAAACATTTTCATGTTATGTGCTGAATATAAGTTAATGTATGATTTGCAACATTTTGGGTTTCTTCATTCATCTCGTCTCGTGAGCGAGTCGAGTCAGTCAACCCGACCCAAAGTCTTTGAAGAGTCTTCTTGATTGACGAAGACGAAGAAAAGGAAGCTGAAGAAGTTGAGGTTGAGTTGAAGCGGAGTTTCGCCAAAAGCTAAGGTGCTACTTATATTCCTTGCATCCACTTTGTTTCGCACTTTTCAACCTGGTCTTCTTGTTCTTGTTTATGATTATTACCTGTAAAGTTGCACGCACCAGAAAATCATCTCTTTCAGAGTGTGTGGCTCTCTTTTCCGTTTCTTTCTTGTATTGTTGCAGATTTGTCGGGTTGATGACAACGACAACGAGAACAACAACTGTACACACATTTTTATGTTTTCCTTTTTTACTACTTGCCACTTTACTCGAAATGTGTATGGTGGATATTCAAATTTACGGGTTGGGTTAGTGAGCCGAAGAATGTGTGCATGTCGTCGCATGTCGCAAATAAATATAATGTAGGCATGTACCACGTACCCGTACCCTGTGCCTTTTTTGAAAAGTTGCAAAAAAAATGAGCGGGTGAGACCACCACGTTTTCAGCATGATACCTCCGTGACGAATGCAAAAAGTCTCCTCAACTAAACTCGAGTTAATGATAATGATATCATAATAATAATGACGATGATGATTATCGACGGAGGCAATCCGCAGGGAGAGGAGAGATTGCAGGCACATAATTATTGCAATTAACTCTCTCTGAGCACAATGACACACAACACAACAAGCAATAGATTTTGTTGTTGAGAAAATGTACATGAGAAGAAAATAAGATACTTTTTTGTGTTCAGCTTGCTATTATGATGGCCCTTTCACAATTACAATGTTGGACTAGAAATAAAAATTGTATGGGAAAGGGAGAACGTCTGTGAGGAAGAAAAAGATGTGGCTCGCTAAAAAAAATGACTATTTTTGGGTGATGGTGGTGGTGCGGTGGGTGACAATTGACAATGGCAGTGTGGTCGTACGACAGTTGTTTGTGGCACTGGCGGTTTTTTTCTTCCTCTTCTTTTCAAGGAAGGAACGGGATCAGTCTCGTCTTGGCATTCATTTTTTTATTATTAGATCTTAAAATGGCATCCCGGGGGTCCTGTTTCAAAAAGGAATGCGGTGAATGCTAAAAGATGATGTGTGTAGAAATTATAAAAAATCTCAGCTTCACACTTCAATCTCAGTCCTTTCAATTCGCATCGTTTCTTCATCATTTTTCTTTTTCTATGGTTGAGAAATCAACCCATCCCATTGGACCAAGCAAATGACTACTTCCGGTTACTTCTACAGACACTTCATTTCAACTGGTAAGTAACAGCAAACGTTTCCAGTAGAGTCTCCACTGGTTAATTTGTAAATACTTGCATAAATAGGTAGGTACGTATTAGCTTCCGAGTGTTGCCGACTTTCTCCCCGAGAAAGGACTTGGTAGAGAAACAGTTTAAACCAAAAGAGTTTTAACTCTGCCCAACCCGGGTAGATGGAAGAGGCGTGGGTGAATCGGATTTTAGGAAGAGACAACAGAATGAGAAAAGGCTCAGAGAGCGAGCTTTTCTCTGGTGAGCGAGTTGAGTTGAGTGGACAGAAGGGAGAATTCCCTTGGGAATAAAATGGAGGAAAAACGGATGTGATGTGATGTCGTAACAAAGTGAAAAGCACACTGCAACTACAACAACACAACTACAGATACACACAAGCAAGCGAAGCTTCATTTTCCCTTATTGGTCATGTGTGTGTGTGTGGTCAGAGTGAAAAAGCTGTGCTGCTCTTCGATTTTCTTTCGATCCTCTCCCATATTACTACTAAATACTCACTTGACTCGGTAATATTGGGAAAAGCGATAAACTACGGGATTCAGATAGAGCAGACTGTCCATGTTTTGACTATTATAGAGGCACATATGCGCAATATTGAGCGAGAAGAGTTGTGGTCACTTCCTTTTTTTCTTCTCTGCTCCACTCTGCTCGTGATTCGATCACAATTGGCCGTTTCCCACAAACACGCCTTTCCTCTCTCTCGCTCGCATGGAGCACATTTCTGCGCTTGGTCCGTCCAGTTGAGTTTAGTGGAACAATGCCCTGGCCACTGCTCCATCCAGCTCCAGTTCAGCTCTTTTTTGCTGGCCCTTTCCTTACTTATTCCATTCTCCATGGACAGTCCTTATTTTTGCTCGTGTCCGTCCTCCGCTGTCTCCACCGAATCAATACCAAGTTGATTATGGACGCCCACGCATCGATCTTTTCACAAAAGGGAACACAAACTTTTCTTTCCTTCATCCCATTTTCTAGTCTCTTGGCTTTTAGCGCTTGACCAGACAAAAAGCTGCCATCATCTTATTGATATTGGTGCTAATAACAATCATCTAAAAATCGATGTCCTATTAGAATATTGTCCGCCTCCTCCGTTACAGAATGCGTGGACAGGTGTTGGTGTTAGGCCTGGTCCTCGGTCTTATTTTCATAATAAAGAAAACGCAGAGATTGAAATAGTTTGATGTTGATAGGATGAGATGTGGAGGTGAACACAGCAAACGCCTGGATGATGGTGCAGCTGTCATAAATAGAATCTTTTCATAATAATAATAATAAAATAATTCTCTTCTTATGAGCACAAATGCAGCATAGACAGAAGATGCGTAAGTAAGGAAGGAGGAAAGGAAGGAAGCGAGTGGATCGTTCGCCTCATTTTCTGAATGGAAATGAAGAAAGTGAGTGAGCGAGCAGACAAGAGTTGCATGGCTGTAGAATGTTTTATTAGATGATTATTCAAGTTCACGGACAAAAATGTAGATACATACATATGTACAATAATATTTAAGACGGACTCATTTCACCAAGATGCACAAAACTCACTGAAAATTTCTCATTTTCTCTCACTGTATATCTGAGTGTGTGTGTGCAGGCGACTGCATTCCTTTTGTGAGTCTTTGGGTAGGAGAGAAGCTGCGTGAACGTGAAGGAAGACGAGGCAAAGAAAAATAAAGGAGAGGAGAGAAAAGAGACAGACAGAGACTGAAAAACTTTTCTAAGTAATGGAGCAGCAAGAAATGCTGAGATGAGAATGAGGCTCACTTGGAAAATGCAGTTATGAGGCTGTGCCATGCTATCTTATGAATGGTATGTAATTTTGGAGGAAAAGTGAGCGAGTCGTCGTCCTCATTTTCATTTTCCCTTTTTCCTCCTTCCTTCCAACTCCAAACTTCAACTTGAAACTCGTGCACAACTGCTCCTGCTGCTGCATCTTTGGAGGAAAAGGAGCGCGTAGATGAGATGGAGGCATGCTTCTCCTACAAATTAATAAATATTAAGAAACACGAAAAGTGAGGCTGACTCGAGTGAGCTCAGGCTCACACCATGCGACCGAGTGTTTGAGAGTGAAGGAGAAGAGTGAAAAGTAAAGTAAGACAAGACAAGAACAAGAGACGGAACGGAACACATTTGCATACGCAATGCAATCTAATATTATGTAATATAATAAAATAAAAAGGGGTTTCCTACAGAAATTTTGCAGACAGCAGAGTTATAGTCTAGTAGCACATTACATAACGACTTGCATCGTTGCATTATTGCACCCTATCATATGCTAACAACTGTCTTGCTTCAATTTGCAGAATGTATGCGGAATTCAATTCAATTCACTCTCCATCCTTTTGCAAGCAAGAAAGTTTTCAGTGTGAGCAAAATGATAATGTGGGGATGTTGCATTCTGCAGGGAGGGACTGCAATCTGCCCTACGTTCCATTCCCTCACTATGGAGCAAAGAAAGAATTTTCTTTTAAGGAAAAAGAGGAAGCAAAAAAAGAGGAGGTGGAGCAGCAGCATCAGCAGCAGTGCCTTTGCTTTTGCACTTTACATATTTTTGTGTGAAAAGAAAGTTTCGCGTGGTGGATGTGGATGCGGAGAAAAAGACGCATTTTGCTGCTTAAAAGTGTGAGATGAGGAGATGCGATTATTATCATAGTTTCCTTGCGCTGGAAACTTTTCCAGGAAATAAAAAAAGGAGCAAAAGTAAAAAAAGTGAGTGAGTGAAGCTAAGTAAAATGTGACAACAGCGACTCGAGCTGCTTCGAAGCTTTCTTGTCTTCTTGATGAGATGCATTTCTTCACTTTTTGCGAACATTTGGAAAAGAGAGAGGAAGGGAGGCACTGGAGTAGAGTTTACAGAGGTGCGTTAGTTTGCGTTGCTGCGTTACGCTCCCTTCCATTCGTTTTTAGTGTAACACTTGAAAAACCAAACGACTCTTCTCCACAGGCCTCCTTTTTCCTCTGCTTCTTCAAGTGATTCAACTTTATCCTCGTCTCTTTCTTCTCTTGTTCTTTCAAAACTTACGAGCATCATGATAATGATTATTTTAATATCATTATAATTCTTAAATATCTCAGTGAGTGCAAGTTTCGCAGAACGTCGTTGAGGTCTTCAAAACACACGCACGTAGGTAGATGTCTAGCAAGCAGTTATAAACAAAAGTGCCAGACGTAAACAAAAAAGGTCGCCCACTCTTCCACTATGAGAGAAAATGAGAATAGAAATTTGGACTGGAGCGAAGTAAAAATTTGCATTTTGCACGTTTTAAAGTGGCGTCCTTCCTAAGTCTGGCTGGAGTCGCACTCACACACTGGTTTCATAATAAGGGAAAGAAAAACAGAGCAGTGGGAAGGAAGTGAAATGAGGACATTCAAGGAGTTAGAAAATTTTGCCGTCTTGGAAAAACAATTGGAAGGGTACGGATTTTCCCGAAAAGAATACTAGTGCAGTGCAGTGGCCGTGAGTGGGAAGTGCGAGAAGCTGAGAAAGAAGAGATGAGTTTCTTGTTGCACTGCACCGAAATGCCTGCATCACATCCACATCCACATCTACCACGGTCGTGATGTGATCGTCAGAAAGGAAAATTTGCATTTTCTTCGCGATGAGATGAGAATGAATGAGACGGAGCTGCGTCTTCCCAACTTAGAACTTCTTTTGTAATAATAAATAAAGTGGAGCAAAAAACGAGGTACGCTCACTGAGTAAAGTTTCTCGAAAAGGAACGAGGCTGCTTGCTGCGAAAGGAATGCACTGCAATGCAATGGATGCAATCTTTCTGGAAAATGGTGCAGGCAGACGATGTTGCTACTACAGCCTCAACTTCAGCTTACGCACTTTTTTCTTAGTGCGTGTAAACCGGGCTGAGGGTAAGGGTCTCAAAAACCCTTCGCTTTCAAAACTGCTCTGTTATTATGAACGAGTTTCCAGCAACCTTTCTCCATTTCAAATGACTTTTATCACCTGGTCAACACTGGTCATTCTCAGGTGGACACAGGTCATCATGGGGTCAGTTTCAATTGAAAAAGGTGGAAAATTGATTTTTACCCTTTTGATGGCAACTCATTTATTTTATTTAATGTCATACCCAGTCATTTTTGATTAACGCTGTTTTCTCTCTCTTGGAGTTGACGCTAAGTATAAAAAATGCGTTTCAGTTTTCTTCACGGTAGAAAATCCTCCGCGTTGCTGTTCTCTCATGAAGTCAATTTATCGACTCACCAATAAAGCAAACTCATCAAAGCGCCAATAAAACGGAGCAGATCATGAAAAAAATAAGACGGAATCGCTCGTTCCTTGTAGCTGCTTTTTACTCTTCAAAAAAGTCCGAGGGAGATGATGCTCATCGGTGACTTGATGACTTGACTACTCTGGAAAGTGCTTTCTCCGTGTGCTCACAGAGGAAAGGGCGAACAAAAGAAGGAAAAGTTTTTGCTTGTTCGTGTTTTGTTTTGTGTTTTGTGACTCTAGCAAAAATGGGAATGTGTGGATTGGATGGATTTCGATTTGGGTTGGACAAATGTAACGGGAAGGACTGCGACTCGGGAGAGTCTACGAGATGAGATTAGATGAGATGAGTTTTTTCGGGTGGCCTGCAAAAGTAAAAATTGGAAGTTGTTGTTAATATAAGGGAATGTTAGCGGGAGTTGATTGTGATGTGAATGAGTGAGTGAGCGGAGCGCCAGGAGCGAACAACAACGCCAAGAGATGCAGAAGCCGAGGACGACGATACAAAGTAGAAGAAATTCGCCGTGATCTATCGTGAAAAATGCTCATCGTGCGCTAATCAATGTGTGGATGTGTGTGGATGTAGGAGAAGGAGGCAATGCGAATGGCAGGTGGAGATTGGAGAAGGGAGAGCGACATTACATGACATGACAGCTAGCCAAGGCGATGCGATGGAATAGGGAAAAATAAAGGTTTTATCATTGTATTCAGATTGTACGATTCAGGCTTAGACAGAGGAGCGAGTGCCACTTTAACTTTAACTCTCTGCTCTTGTTAGTAGACACGCAGAAAGAAGAGTGAACTGAGCAAAGTCAGAGTTTTTCGAGTTTCTCGAGTTTTGTTGCGTTGTTGCAGAAAGGCAGTTGAAATAGCGGAGTTTAGTTGGGCATGGACGTTTGGAGCGAGTGTGATGTGATAGTAGTGGTAAAGGAAAGGAGCTAGGAGACGGAGACCAGAAGAGACCAGAAGAAGAGACGACGACGAAGACCAAGAGAAGCAGCAGAAGAGTTGAGGCGCAGCAAGCAAAAGCAGGCAGAGTCTGAAACTCACTCACTCACCACCATCCACCACCATCGCCACTCTTCTTGTTTCTCGAAGTGATCGTTTCCCGAGATGCCCAAGTCCCATGAACTGTAGCCAACTGGGCTCAGTTGAGCACAGGCTCTTTCAAGACACACACGCGCTGCTCCCCTTCTCAACAACCCCTATTCAAAAAGCAAGGAAAAGCTCGAGTTCACTTTGCTCTGTGAAAAACCAAGTTTCAAGCCTGACTCACATCGCTCGTATCGTGCATCCATCCTCTCACTTGAGGCACACAGCTTCCACTTGGACAGAATGAATGGTCAATAGGGAAAAATATCGAGTGGTGCGCGCACTCTCATCTCTATCTCTCTCTCTACTCATTCACTTTCCTTCCGCTCGCATTTTCCCCCGAAAAATAACCAATTTTTCTCTCAAAATCAACCGTCACAGTGAACTTTGACAGGAACGGTTGGGGAAAGGTGACAGTTGGAGGGAGGCCATGGATATTGGCATTTCCCAGTGTTGTCTCCGCCCAAGAGAAAAACTCTCAACTGACCCCACACTTTGACGAAAGTTGCAACTTTAGAAACAAGTGTCGACTTGACTAGTGACAAAGTCGCGATTCCTCATTTTCACAATTTTTCACAATTTATTGATTTCAACAAAAATTATCAAGTTAGACGGTGATATTTCAAAGAGAAAAAAACTACTAAAACAAACTCCAGAGTATTCCTGATACATCGTTAAAAGACCGTTAAAAGTGTCAAAGGACTGAAAAACAAGTGAAAAGTCACAGAGTCAAATTTTAACTGTTTTGTGTCGAAAACCAAATAACAAGGAAAAACTCAGCAGAGTAAGAAAAAGTGTCTCAGGGAAAGTGCGTGTGTGCGTGTTTTGGGTGAAAAGTTGACAATTTCAATTGAAAACTCCATTTTTTGGGAACGTTTCATTACTAATAATGAAAATGGAAACGAATTCGAAGCTCGGAAAGAAAGTGTGAAGAAAGCTGACTGAACTGATTTTGTCTTTGTCTTGTTGGTGATTATGAGATACTTTGACTTGCTGCATCATCCACATTTTGAAAAGACGCAGGTTCACGTTCAATGCAAATTTCGTTTTTGCACTGCATTTTACATAGTGACGTAGGAGAGGCAGAAAAGCGAAAGGATCGTGTCATCGTTTTCTCCGCTTTTGCTGGAGACTGTTGTGCGAGCTGCGCTTACTTTTCTTCTTATTTGCAGAGTGAGTGAGCGAGTGAGACAAGACAAAAGCAGAGTGCGTGAGTAGGTGGAATTAATTAATTAATCGCTCCTCTCCTCTCTCGCAAAAACTTTGCTCGCACTTGTTGGACATCTTAAAATCTTGAACAAGACATTTTTGTTTTCGCTAAGTTGAGCTTACGTTATGTTACCTTGACTTACGTCTCTCCTCCACTTTTCTCACGAGACAAAGTGGCGGCTATCTAATTATTAATTATTAAGTAGTTTTAATAAGATGAGTTCTTAGACTTGTTCACTTCAGCTGAGATAAGATGATGACTACTTTCATTACACACAGTAATTAGCCGCTCGCTGCCCAATTATTATTAGACTACTGCAATTATGGTATTGTGATGGAATTATGATAATGGATAATTAAATAAGTGGACGTATATATTCATAGTGTGGACCAAAGAAAAAAAAAGAAAAACTCTAGTTTTGCCGGAAGTGACCAGATTATTAGAAATGAACAAGAGCGAGACGGACAGAATCAAAGTTGTGAATGTTTTCAATTTATTGTTATTATCATTATTTTTGCATGAAACTTTTTCAGAGACAGTTTTGAAAGTTATTGCTTACACAAATTTATTTCAATATTTGAAAGAAAAAAACTGTTATTAGGAAAAAAACTAAGTACTTGATTTAAGTAAGTAAGAAGAAATTCTCCACTTTGGTTCAAGTTCAACCTTGCATTCTCAGACACAGGGACAAAGGATTTGAGGGCAACGAAATTGTCCTCACTTCCGCCATCCCGTTTCACTCAAAGGATCCAAGATGAGGATTAAAATGCCAGCCGTTAGAATCGCCCAAGGTAAGCCCACGTTTTTTGAATAAATAAAATCTAGAAAAAATATTTAACTTACATTCAAGTTATTTTTTTTGCCTTAATGATTAAAAAAGGTTCATTTTTTAATAACAAGAGTAAGCATCTTTCCAAGTCAGTCCAGCAAGAGCAAAGCGCATCATTAGCATAAATACGATTATGACATACTACATGATTATAGATTTGTATACCACAAAAAAAGAGTTGAGTTTCTGTGTGAACTTTTTTCATCCTTTGAGAGAGACTGACGGCAAATAAATGCTTCAGCTTCAAATGATGCTTGGCTTGACAGATGAAATGAAAATGAAGAGGTCAAGTCAAAACGGACATTTTCCCAACATTCGAGTTCATGCTCCAAAAACACTAATAATCACCATTATGCAATGAAATGCAAATTCAATTACGTTTCTGTCAACCATTTCTTTACACTTTAGAATCTTATAATTAAGTAGCTAGTTCGCAAAAAAAAGGTTGGAGTTGGGTCGGTCCGCTATGGTCCGGGTAATAATTTAAAAAAAAAAGAAATTTATTCTTAACCTGAACATTTTTACAAGAAGGTCTGTCGTAATGGAAATGGAATCTTGAAAATTCTAAGGCGAGTAAAGCACAAGCGTTTTGAGGACCCTTCGTCTCATTAAATATCAAAATGTATGCACATACGAAATTTTTTTAGAAAGCAAAAAAAAAAAAGATTTTAGAAGAAAAGAATTGAAGGAAGGGTGAGAAAAAAATTCGACTGGCTTTCATTCTCGTTTTCGTTTGTTTGTGACTCTACTCTGTGAGGTCGTGGTTGGTCGGTCGGTCTGGAAAATTATTCATAAGTAAGAAAGAAGAGAGAAAAAAAACATTCCAATTATTATTGTCCTCTTGTCTAGAACTAACTGCTCTGCATTTTTTGTGGCTAGGTAGAGGCAGAGAGCGGCAATAATAACAATAGTAATAATAATAATAATAATCATGGTAATGCACGTCGTATGTATGTAATAACGGAGTGGAGTGTTTCCCAGTGTTACCCATGGAATGGACGACCGACCCTTTTTTGCATACTTGTTCCTTCCATGCATCGATTCCTTTTCACTTTCCATTCCGTCTTACCTCACTCATAGCACATTAGCCGAGAAAATGTTTCTTCTTTGTTATCCTTACCGTTCCTTATTTGCATTTATGAATATTACGGAACATGCATTTCACTCCATTGTGCTGTATTGTGATGGAGATTGGGATTGGGATGGCGAGAAGGTGCATGGACATTTTTGGTCTTCCCAAAGGGGAATTTTTTCCATGTTTGCATATCATTAATGGTGCGGCGATGAGCTTTATTACCATTACCTGGACGGTTCTCGCAATCGCTCAGATGGATGGATCACGGGATGGACATTTTTCTTGGGTTGCCCCTTCTCTGCCTTTTTAACCATTGCATTGCATTGGAGGGACGAAGTGTGAGAAAAAAATATGGTAATTTGGTGCTCAATTGCGAATGCTAATAATAATGGGTTTGGACAGGCAGACGAGAAAGGGGAAAGAAAAAAAGAGGTGGTCACACACAGTCGCATTTGCCTTACTTTACTTTGGCTTATGATGTCCACGTCCACGTCCACCTCTTTACTTATTCAAATGAGAGGTGGAAGTGGAAAAAGTGGCTCAACCCGAATATTTTCAATGGGCTCTGCAAGGCAAGAGGTGACTTGAAAGTTGAGGAAGACGAAGAAAGAAAAAGGAAAAGAAAAGGCAAAGGAACCTTCGTTTTTTCCTCCTCTCTTCCTTTCCATCCTCTTTAAATATTTTAGTGGAGAATGCGAATGGCAATGACACGGCACTCAGAGAAAAAAAGGAAGAGGCAAAAAAGGTATTTTTCGTGTCTTCCCAACTTTTTATGCATGGTTGGTTGGCGCATAATAAAAACACTTTACCTGTGCTTCTGTCTCTCCTCTCTCATCATTATTCTAATGATGCGATCCGGATCTCTTCTCTCTCTCTTCTGCCTGCACTTCCAAGCTTCCAGCTCCAGCGTCCATTCCTCCATCCCCTGCCCCGTCTTTTCTTCTTACTTACCATTCCGTGGAAATGGGTAATCTACGACGATCCATCTTCTGTCCTTTTTTTGTGTCCGAAAAAAAAAAACCTTTCGGTTTACACAGCACACTGAGCACCTTTACTTTCTGTAGAAACTTTTTTATTATTACATTACTGATGGCAGACCAAGCCATTTTCTCCCTGCCCTTTCCTTTCTTTCACTTCCATTTCGTTCAACTCTTCTTTTTGTGGACAGAGCAGAGCACAGGTAAAAAAACCTGGCAAAGGAAATGGATGTTGTGTTCTCTGTTTGCAAGGGATCGTCCGCTCTTCTTCGTCTTTGGAAAATGCATGCATAATGTAGCTGCTCTTCTTATGCTAATTCTCCTTATAATAATGGTCATGCATAATAATTCCTATTCGACGGTCAACTCAAAAAAATATACCCGCAATTTCAACTGAAGTGAAGGGTCATCCCTTTTTTCAGATGAGAAAAAAAAGGAAAAAGTCCAAAAAGGACCTCTACCCATTTTTGTGCTTGGAAAATTATATGCGTAAGTCCGAGAAAAAAGTAGAATAAAATGGAAAAGGAGATTTTCTAATGGAATAGGATATTATTATGTATAAATATGATCAAGATCGAGCAAAGACCCTCGTTTTTATCTCCTTTTTCTCACGGGGACGATTTACTAAACACAAAAAATGAGGATGCTTCAATTCAATACAATTACATTACCTAAATAATGAAAAAATCAACATAAGATTGAGAAATTTTATGCGTAATATTTTTTTTTGCTCTTTGCTTGGTCTGCCGGTCCATTTATATGACTACCAAAAATAAAAATGATAATGCAGGCAGGGTATGTGGCTAAGCCTGGAAATTTTGTGGATGGATTTAGTGCTGGATTTGAATCATCCTTTGACAGAAAAAAACTCAAGTTTCAATATTGTATCTATTGATCATCATCAGAAATTCACTCACTTATAACAATCCATAAATCGATGATAAGGCGGCCACATCGTCGTGGTCCGTTTCTTTTTATTTCTTTCTGTGATTTGTGTGTTTGTTGACTTAAGGTAAGCTGATAATAAAATACCTGATGTTGGAGTTGAGTGAGAAATTTCCCAGGGATTCACCATTCTCTTGATTCTCGATCATGATCATTGTGATGATTATAAAAAAAGAAAAAAATGGGTATGAGGTCAGTTCAGTGTTTATAATAGAGGCGGTCACAGTTGACGTGGTTCTTGGCTCGCTCGTCCGCACCGCACCGGATCGCTGTTGCCGACTTGATATTTGTAATAGTAATATGTGGTAATAGTAATAATAATGGAATAAATATTACGATTACAAAGCTCCTCGTTCGTCTCACAAGAGATAAGCGACAGCAAGAAACGAACAAAAGGGGAAAAGGATGCTTCATTTGGAGTAAGTAGCAATGTGCAAAAAAAAAGACATTCATGACCATTTGATTTTATCGATTGAAAACCGAGATTGTAGCGGATTGAGCATCAGCATGGATTTTCAGTTTCAACTTTCAAGAAGCCAAGTCACATTTAAATTGAATAAAATAAAGTTGTAGCATGTAATGAAATGCAATGATTCCGTTTCGTTGGAGAATGTTCTCTACTTATGTACCAGTAAATTAAATTGCAGTTTGCTGCGAGTCGGCCAGGGAAAGAACTAACACGATTTTTTCTCACACGAAGCCAGTTTTTTTATTTGTGTTTGTGGCTGCGTGCTGCAACTAAAGCAGATTGATTCGGGCTGAATTAATGAATAAAAATGAATGAATGGAAAATATGCAGCATGACCACTCGGAGTCGGAGCGACCAGCAAAAACACTTCCGATTGAAACTCATTAATGCGAGAGAATATTTTTTTTATATTGTTATTATTATTATTTTATTATTAATCGTCGCGAATCAAACAAACAATGCGATGCTTGGTGAATCGTTGTTCGGTGATATTGCGTACAACAGCAGTGTAATGTAATGTAATGTACGTAATTGTGCAAAAGTTTTGAGATTGTAGGTAGATTAGACTCTATTCTAGAATGCCATTCTACGACGACTTTATTGTCGACGACAAAATACTTACACAATTAAGACAAAAGAGGATCGATCGCTCTGCTTATTTTATTTAATCGCTCGATTCTTCCTTTTCCATGAAGAATCAGATCGAGCTGATCGTCACTCGTTGACACTGTTTTAACGGTTCAAACTGGATTGCAATTGCACTGCTCTAAAGTAGAAGACCGGCGGTGAAAAAAAAATTGTGCCGTTTTTTTCGAATTGTAAATAAATAAATAAATACAAAGCAATGAATGAACCTGCTTTGTTTTACCCTTGCAAGGTCTTTACCAGGTACATTTTGCTCTGTCTGTAGTAAATATATTTATCAAGCTAAAGTCCATTTTATTTGTGAGCAAGATTTTTTTTCAGTGTCCGAAGTAAAGTCGCTTTGTTGATTTATTTCATTTTATTTACAGCGAAAGCCAAGATTATACAGAGAATGTGTGTTGTGTTGTGTAGGTATTTGTGTGTGCATATTATGATTTATCTGCGTGTAAAAAACAAGCCAAGCTGTTATTATTATATTATGTTATATGATTATTTCCATGTATGTACGCCGGCATCCGGTTCCCATAAAGTGTTAATTGCACGTTATTTATGGCCACAGAAGGAGAAGAAGTGACTTTGTAAGCAGAAGCAGTGAGTGCAAATGCAAAGCGAACGCTTCCCTTTCCCTCCTCTCCTGCCTCTGCCTCTGCAAGAAGAAGTTAAAAAAAGTGGTGCGGTGGTGTAGTCAAAGTGCTTCGCTTTAATAATGCAAATTAGGTATTCATTTTCATTAGAGAGCAAAAAAAGGAAAATCTAGGAGCTACGAAAATAAAGCAAGGCAAAGTTACTGACGTCGCTAATATTATTATTATTATTGTATTATGCAGCATCATCACTTTTTTCGTTAGTAGCGGATTCATCTCTGTCTGCTCATTCTCCTGTTACATTCTGTTATTTGTTGCACCTCCTGCTTTCTTCTGCTTTGCATTATCCTCATCATCATTATCAAGATGAGCTTAGCCAGCAAAAACCGATCGAGCACACCGTTCACTGTAGTCATACTGCATTTGCATCAAAATGGCAATAGGGAGAATTTAAAATGTAGTAAGGCTGGATTCAATAAACGTTTCCATTTATTGTCATTCGCACCTGTGACACTTTTCTGCATCTATGCAGTGGTCTTTTTCACTGGTCATTATGGAAATGCGTGTCCATGATGACATAACGCTCGTTTGACTCATCTTTTCGAGTCGAGTGAGATTTTTCTTTAAAAATGACGTCACCTTTCTTTAAGTAATCCGTAAACAAATGGACACGGTAGGTAGTATTGCATGAAAATCAGCGAACCTGTGTGTGTTGACATTATTTTTCTCTAAATATGATGCTACTTACAAAATCTGTTTTATTATTGTCGAAACGGAAAAGGTGAATTGAAACTGAAAGAGGGTCATGTAAAATGGTGAAGCAGATGTACACAAGTGAAGAAAGTGTGTGTGTGATTAAGAGGACGTGGTTATTTTATTGCTCGTAAAAAGATCTTTACCTTCTGTGTAAATACATTGCGAGTTACGAGTGTGACTGAGAGCAGCATGAAAACACAACGCAAACAAGTGGCGGTGGCATGGCGAGAAAGAAAGAGGAAGCAATAAGCGGAGTAAAGAGAGCTCTTAAAAAACCTGGACTACAAAACAAATAATGTTAAGTTATTTAAGTTTCGAGAGCTGATGGATAAGTCGAGATGACATTAAAAATGAGATTAAAATTAGCGACAGGTGAGATGGAGCTGGGCTGGCTGTAGTAATGCATAATACCACGTCAATATAAAATAACAATGCAAAAAAGCAAACGATCATCAGCGGGAGAGCGGTGAAATGAAGCGCAAAAAAATATTGCACACTTGGCCAAACACACGTACATGGAGAACCAATTTGATATACATTTCGCGAAAAGGTTGCAGAGCTGCACACTGAAACTCAAGACTCAGGGATTTCAACGCGACACGTGTGATTCTAATTCTTTTAATTAGCCATTGACCAATTGGCATGCAGTGGAGCCAATAAAAATGATTTTTTAAGCGAAGGAGGAAGGTGCAGAGCGGAAAGCGGATTGTGAAAGATTGTCACGTTTGTAAAAAGCGTAAACTCCTTCTTGTATGAATACTTGAATTTCAAGCAAAGGAAAAAAATGAAATGAGAACGGACGCGGAGACACACAAATTTTGCCAGTGAGATTTTATTATTTTCCAAGGTTTTACTGCGCCGTCTCATCTCAACTTAATCGTTTTAATAGTTTCAAGCCGCCGTCTTATATTTTTGATGGTCGAGTTCGAGTCATTTGGTTGGTATGTATTTGTTAATGGTGAGTCAATCGAATCATTTTAATTGGCGATAAGACGATGATGGCGAGCATTGGGACAATTAAATTGGCAGGAAGAATTTTGATGAAAAGTGATGCATACTTTTCTTGATTAGGATTTGAGTGTTATGAAAAGTGACAAAGAGCATTTACGATTGCCATTAAATCTTAAATTCTTCTTTATCAGCCGACCTTGATGAGTCAATCGTTGACGTTCTGTGATATACTAAGAATGGCTAGACGTCATTAAGGTATATACGTAAGAGATGACACATGACGCACAGGTCAGCAATGACCAAAGGTCTGAGTAAGAAAAAAAGAAAAGAAAGGAAGTCGAAAATAAAATCATGCAACTCTCACGTCTTCATAAGTTTTTTTTATATTTTTATGTTTACTGATTTAAGATGCACTGAAGAAAATTCCATTTGAAATAAAGCGTTTCCCATGAAGCAGAGCAAAAGTATTTTCTTTAACTTTTGACCACAAAGTCTTTTCAGACTGAGACTGATCCAGAGCAGAAAAGCAAAGTGAAGTGGGAATGAAATTGGTGTTTTGAGTGGTCTCCCCCTCTTTTTGAAAAGTGAAAAAGCATCTTAAGTTAAGCAAGAAAGATTTCTCTTGTTGGAATAGTGAGTAAGGGGCGAGAGGAATTCATCGAAGAAAGGATTTCCATTATATTTTTTGACATCGCCTTGACAGATTTACGAATGTGGAAGCAGTGCGTGCCTGCTCAAGGAAAAGAACGAGTTCTCCTCTCCACCAGTAATTTTTTTCGTTTTTTAACGACTTCGATTTTTTAACGACCTAGCTTTACAAATATAATATAATAGATATTACACATTTATAAATACTACATCTCTGTGTACGATTTTTAATGGAGCATTTTATTTTTCATGGCACTGCCACACGGTCACATTCAGTTGGCTGGATCGCTTAGCCTCGCCTTCCTCAAAAAAATATTGTCACAGGATTGTAAAAGATGAATGTGGCCTGGCCATCCTAATATTTCTCCCAGTCGGTACAAAAATGGACCACTTTTTTTCTGTGTCGAGGTAACCCCGCTTTCAACTTGGTTGCATTGGATGATTCGTGAAACGAAATGAATAAATGTTAATGAATGACATAATAAATAACAATGCAACAACGCAAAACGTCCGACCATTCCTCACAACGCTCTGTTTTTTGTCATCATCATCTCGTTCGCTCGTTAATTTTTTTCCACGGTGCATTCTTACTTTACATTGACATCACTGACCGACCCTCCTTTTCCTCTTTCGCACAGTTGGATACACTTTTTATTCGACTTTTTTTGTCTCGATGGACATGATACGATATGAATGATCCTTCCAACAGAGAAAAAATTATTGGGCTTTTAATCATATTTTATTGTTCACAATATGGATTTATGCAGATGAGTGAAGCTTTGCATTAATTTTTGTCATTGGCAGAAAAAAATGGGGTTGTGTGTGTGTGGGGAAGGATGGAATGGATAAAATGATGTAAAATCGAATAAAACATTATTGTAGAATACAGCATTGTTTTAATTGCTTGACACGTTATTTTCTACTTAATACATGAATTCTGTGCTCCATTTTTTTTCGCCAGGGTTGCATCATGGTAATAAAATGGAATTATGTAGGTAGGTAGGAGTGGACGACGGGCGCAGTTTTATTTTCTTTTATTTATTAACATGATGATTTGAGCAAACAAAACAAGGCGAGACGTATTGATTAGATTTTGGTTTGCTTCGCCTGCTCGCTAGTATTTTATGGGGAAATGGTCGCAAGTTGGAATAGTGTTATTTTATTATACCCCTGCTCGCTACTCACTCACTCACCTAATCCCTGTGTCCATGTTATTCATGTCCATTTTTCTCCTCATTTGAATAGTAAATAACATTTTACACGTCTCTTTGTCCATTCCGATCTGCCAGACCAGAGCAAAAAAACTGAAAGAAAGGGAAAGTGATTTTTTTGTGGGGTTTGGGATAAACAACATAAAATAAATCACAAAAGAATCATAAATTAGCTTTTTTACTCTGTCCATGTAAACGACTCAATGAATGAATGAATTGAGCAGAAACGACATGGTCAGTTACAGAACAGACGGTATTTCAATTCCTTTTATTTCCAAAACTGCTTTTGATAAAAAAGAGGAAAAAATGAAGAAAAGAAAGACCACCTCCGCATTCATTGAAAATATAGTTGTAGGTTAACTTGAAAGAGTTTTTACAACTTTATTATTATTATTATCGTAGTCATTACGCATGCATGCGTAAGTGTGTAGCGTTGCGTTTCTGTGTGTGAATGAGTTGAGTTAGAGTCCACTTAATTCTTCATTCTTGAACAGCTCCACCTTCTCATTTTCGCTCAGTCAGTCAGCAAGCAGCACGCTTTTCTCAATGGAAATGAAAACCGAATAAAATGAATGGACACTTGAAAAACAAGACGGAGGCAAAGACGACGAGGAATTGACGAAGAAAAACCTGTTTTTTTGCTGTGTCTGAAGCTCAGGTTTAGCCTGGTTAGCCCGTGCCCATGGCCTTGCCTAATGTGAATATCATTACTAAATTACATTTTGGATTTTGAATCCACTCACTTTTTCTAACACACGTACGGCAAACGGTCATTCGAAAGAAAAAAGTGGTCCCTGCCTCTCTGGACACACGCACACGCATGCGTAATGAGAGTGAAAAGAAAAGGGGGAAACGAGTTTCTTTTTTAAATCCGGTTGACCCTTGTTTTTTATCGCTTGTCCAGTTTTTCCAATCGTTTCATACGCGTGTGCACCGCTCGTGTGGAAAATGATGAGATGGAGATGAGATGATGACCAGCTGGAAATGAAACAAGAGTGAAAAGAGAATGCACATGACACGGCACACCAGACTCGTGGCGTGGCTTCCAGGGGAGACTGAAACTTTTGCTTTCATTGCATGTTAGAAAAAAATTAGAATAAAAAGCAAAGGGATTAAATCGTATCATAACAAAGAATGCTTCATCAAAAATAATCAAGGGATTCGTGTCCCTTTTTTGTTTCAAAGTGTTGCGAGCCGGAATATTACTCAAAATGTTGCACAAATGCACACACATTAGACAGGAATTATCTGACAAATATTTTGGACCGACCAACCTCTTTTTTTAGATTGTGCTTTATCCAAAGTAAAATAAACTCTTAACGGTAAAAATTTATCTATTTATTTTTATTTATTTAAAAAGCTCAATGTCCATTGCAGAAGGTTATATACTTTACACAATGAAATTTTCCCGTTAATGTGAGAGAAAAAAAAACTATTTTTTGTCCTATTTTCCCTGTTTACGTAAAAAATCTAAAATGATGAATCGCTGTCCATTTTGATTACAATACCATTTTTATTTTTTGTCCTTTTCCACTATCATTTTACGTATTTTATTCAATTCCTGTCCCAATGACACACACAAATTGAAAGTGGCAAAAACTCATCGTCATTCTGACCTGACCAACATCATTGATTGAGCATCACGATGGCAATGAATATGAAAAGTGGAATAGGTAAATGTCAAAAAGTTCCATCTCCTGGATCGGATGGGGGACCCTCATCAACAGCACAACAACAATGCCATAACGTGGACACACACACAGAGACATAAATATGAGTATTTTTTCATTTTTATATATTTTGCCCTGTCCTCGTGTCATATCTGATCCTCCCTCGTCAGTCGCCGAAAAAAACTGGAAAAAATAAGAGATGAATATGCAGAAAGAAAAAAAGGACGTTGGCGATGGATTGGATTGGACGGCTTTATGGTGGTTATTGTAGTGTACTAGTGCATTGATGAGAGCAGAATGATAATGAAGGAGAAAAATATGTGCTATTTTCTGTAAAATTCATCTCTCCCAATCAATGACAATTGAGCATGTTTCAATGACGCTGCTGATCCATCAATGATATGATGGGACAACAACAACTTGAGAAAGAAAAAAACCTGAAAAATAAAATTGAGTCTTGGTTTCAAAGAACCGAGGTAAAGTAACTGAAGAGCACTTGATAATTGACGATAAAAGCTGAGTGAGGATTTTTCGAGGAGCCACAGAGAGAAAACACTTTTTTTTATATTCATTGAGTCATTGAGAGCGAGCCAGTGATTAGCGAGTATTTTGGATGATTGACCATTCGCAAGAGCTTCTCCAGGGTGAACTTGAGCAACGGCTACGCAACGCTGTGGAAAAAATAAAATCATGATGATGCGGTTATACGCCATTTCGTAATACTTAAATTCAACTCTGGTCGAATAGCCCGTGTTCTGTTGTCTTCTACTGATGTGTGTGTCCGTTAATAATGTAATTGCATGTCACACTCGCATCACAGCACCATCATCATCATCATACAGACAGTGTCCATTGTTTGATATTTTCTCTCTTTTTTTATTCATCCGGCACAACAACTGTTTTTCACATGTGCAGCAAGACCAACCAACGTGAATGTTGTTAGAGAAGGTAGCGTGAATGTTATGTGCGAACAAAATTATTAATATTTTTCCCCAATATACTCTAGTAAACAGCAGACTGTGCGTCTCGTCGTGTGTCCAGCGAAGCAGAACAAAGCCTTTTTCTCTGTTCATTACGATTATAGCACAATGATAATAATCCGAAGGGACAAAAAACATGGATGCGTTGATGATATGATGACGATAACATGATCGAATAAAAATTGTCCACTACTGTCTCAAAAATAAAACTTTCGTTTTCAGACTTCACTGCAGATCATTAATTTGATGTTTCTGTGCAGAATGAAATGAGATGGGATGAGATTCGTAAGTACGAATACGAATGTTTAGTGAGGTAATAGAGAGAAACTTAATTAATTAGAATAATTAGTATGATTAAACGAGCAGTGGCATAGGTGCATGTAATGTATGTGAGTGAGTGGCTTAAAAATAAGTCTGTGATGTGTACAAGAGAGAGATTGAGGAGTGGAGTGAAGCACATAAAAATGTTGCCCGTTTAATCCTCCTGTATTTATTAGTCCAAGTTTTTTGGTACGAAAAATGGTGGCAATAACACAGTGTCAAAGGGAAATATTAAAGAGGATGAATTAGGCGTGGGCATGACGACTCTTTATTTTATTTCTGGCCGAAAGCAGAAAAAGTGGCTTTTGTTGGAATCAGGTTGTTTGACTCCTCTTTGTGATATATCGGCGCCCGTTTTTATTAATGGAATTACGTACGTAGGAGCAGAGAGAGAGTAGATTGGATGTGTCCCACTTGGACCGCCAGAAAAATAGCCAGCAGTAACGTGAGTGAGTGGGAATCCTTGGAAAACTTGTTTTCGGGGAGAACACGTAAAATTCGGATTTATCATCGCATCGTATCAATAATGGTTATGTTACATATGTATGTGTTTGCTATTACCGAACAGTTGGTATTGGCCGCCAACATTCATTACCGTATTAAATCAAAGAATTAGGGAGGAATCTAAAGTACCTAAGTATTCCGGGGGAAAATATTTTATTCTGATGGAATCGAACTACTACACCACCACCACATCCCAAAATGGATGCGACACACACATTTCCCTTTGATTCTATTTCATACTAAGGACGATTTTTTTGTTTTTATCAAGCAACCATGAAAATCCCAGCCAATTTATTATTATTATTAGCAATAGCAATTCCTACTTTGTTGCCATCTGCGATGTGATGCGATGCGATGACAACCATTTTCGGGAGGCGGAAGAATTATAAAGAAGCCGTTAGAACAAAAATCATTCTCTCTCACAATATTATGCAAATGATTCGGAGACTAGTATCAGCTAGGCGAACCATGCATGCACAATCGTTATCGATCTTCTACAAAGCAGAGTAATAAATTTGTACGGAATAATTTTCTCTCTCAGAGATAATTCTTTGTAATTGATGGACACATTTATGTGGCCGTGGACGCCGACAACGCAAATGTAAATTGCATGTCCATATTTAGAAATGTTCTGATTAGACACGCAGCCAACTGCAAAAACGGTTTTTCTTTAAATAATAAGCACAGACATATCAATTCCCCGTGAAAAATTGGTATAAAAAGGAAGCGAAATTTAAGCGTCAGAAAAATTAAATCGGCTTTTTTAGTAAGGTAACAGTTATTTGAATGACTGACTGAGAGTTGGTTTGAAAATTTGACTTAATCCAACTCTCAACATGAGGAAATGATTTTGCGTGTAAAACCGTTGAGAAAATGTGTGTGCATATTTAATTGCAATCTGTAGACAACAAATTAGAGCGTCTATTGGGAAAGACTCGAGTGGAGACTTTGGACTGTGTACTACTTATGTGCTTACATAGCAGAGTGCGATAAATTGAACGGCATAATACTGATGTGAATGTGGCCGATCTAATGAAGGATTGGACAAAGGAAGGGAAGGCGTAGTTTTACCTTTGCTCTGCAGCTTTGCTTCACATCCATTTCCACGAAGTGAGCACGTCCACGTTCACGTCCAAGTCTGGTCGTGGTCCCAAACATTGCAAGAGAAGAGAGGCGAGCCATAACACAGCCATTTACAGAAGGATCTAGCCAGCAGCTAGATAGATCGGCCAACCCTCACATCGCATCGCATCGATGATGAATGCACGCCGAGGTCATATGGCAAAGCATAAGGAAGAAAAAAAGTGGGCATCAAATAAAATGAAAGAAAAGGAACGAACACGTTTGCTTGGTCAAAAGAAAGCAAAAGGGAAAGGCATTTTCTTCCTTTTTTTATTCGTTGCTCGGTGGATTCCTAAGAAATCAATAAAATACCCTTTTTCCATCTTCTTCGCTCTCCTTTCTTCTCCGTGTTAACTTGAAGAGTTTAACTTGACTTTGCCTCTGTCTCTCTCTCCCACTTTTCTGCTCACTCCGTTCCCTCGATCCACATCCACTTTTACCTCACTTCACTCTCTTTTCCAATCTTTTTCTCTACCTCTTTCTCCAGAAACTTAGCCAAGTTCCTTCCAACTTAGGAGATGGAGAGCGTCGTTAGAGCTGAGTTTGTTGTTGTTGTCGTTGTCCTCTTGTCGCATCGGCGTCCTCGTCCGTCCCTACGTCCATTCCCTCTTCTTTTCTTTCAATGTGTGATTACATTAGCAGAGGAAGAAAAAAGAATGAAATGAATAGAAAGAAGAAAAAGCAGTGGCAGGAGCACGCTATAGAACTCCTTTTTTATTTTTCTCTCTCTCCCAAAAAATAGATCGTCGTACGTTTTTTATTATGCATTCTGCCGTCGTTTGTTCCAGTGTTTCCAGTGGCTATTACACGACACTTATAATGGCTATGGCTATGGCTACGGACTACGAGCTATCGCTCTACTACGAAACTATAGCCTTCTTTTTTCTTTCTTTTCTTTTCTTTCTTTTTCGTAAAGAAATGGATCGGTTCGTTCGTTCGACCAGTCAGTGTTCCCCTGCCCGTGTGTTCCTTGTGTGTTTGTGCGGTTTTTTGGTGGGCGAACCAAAAGGCATTAAGGCAGGCACTCAAAGAGAGAGAAAAAAGGTTCGCTACACTCTCCATCTCCACATCCACTTTTCTCTATCTCCAGAATGACGATGACGATGACTATGATGATGGTGATGATGATGATTGCATGGCTACCAGAGAGAGAGAAAGAAAAAGAAAAAAAATGAGAGAAAATGAAGAAAAGTTTTGGTTTGGTGGAGACTGACTGAGAGAGAGAGAGAAAGAAAGGCTCTTGTCTTTTCCTTTTCTCTTTCTTTCTTTTTTCACATTTGCGCAAAAACGAAGGGATTTGTCCAGAGACGGAGTGAGAGACTGAAAAGAGCGTTTGGCAGTGGTTGTGTGTGTTTGAGAGAGAGAGAGAGAGAGAGAGAGAAGCGTGTGTCTGACTGAGTCTGACTTGCTTTCTATTTTCCCTAAAAAACCAGTGGAAATAATAATAGGACTATATATGCATCACTTAAGTGAAAAGCTCTATAAAAATACATTTTATACAACTTTCCCCTATACTTTCTTTTTTCTCCTTTTTTCTCTCTCTGAGAGAAAGAGCAGATGAGAAAAGAAGGTACAGTGTCTACATTCATTGGAAGGACGCTGTATGTGGTAGGAACGTACGTACACTCGCTCGCCCGCTTTTTTCCTTTCTCCACAAGAACATTATAATGTATGCATGGTGGTGGTGGTGGTGGTAGTCGGAGTTTTTTCTTTCTCTTCATGTTCTCATGCTAGTCGTCGTCCAGCATTACATTATTTTTTCTTTCTTTCGTTTCTTCTTTCTTTCACAAAGTAGACTGCTCGCTGCTTTCTCCGCTTTCCCTGGCTTGACTGAGTGAGACGAGTGAGGGAAAGAGAAAGAAGAAAAGTTTGAGAAGAGGGAAGACCACCGGGGTCGGTATCGGTCGTTCGTCGTCCTTGCGTCGTATTTTTTTCTCTCTCTCTCATTTTTCTTTCTACTTTCCACTTCTTTTTTAGCCTTTCTTTCTCTTGGAAAGTAAAGCAAAAGCAAAACATGTTACTGGTGGAAACTAAGTGGAAAAACTCGGCTCAACTCTGCATAGAGGTTCGAGTCGAGCTGCTCTCGTCTTGATATAAAAGTGGTGTTACTCATGCATTCACTCACTCTCTCACTCACTTTCTCCGACTATTATAAAAAAGCCAACAAAAATGCTTTCCTTTTTCTTCTTTATGTTATCGAGTTAGTCGTGGTGTTCGAATGGAATCCAATCCATTTCTCTTGTTGTGTGAGAAGGCAGCTGCTTTGTAGATGATGTTGATGAGGATGTTGGATGAAAAGTAAACCCGTATACTGAGTGTGTGTGTCTAATAAAAAACTGCATGGATAGATAGATTTTAGATGGACGAGTGGATGGATGGAGAGAAAGCGAGCGAGCGCGCAAGGAGTTATTAGTGCACACAAGACACGAGAATGAAACACATGGAGAAAGGCTTAACAAAAGCGAGTGAAAGTCCATTCGTGAGACTCGTGGAATTCTGGAGTTGAGAGGGAAGGCACTTTCTCTGCTGCTCAGCTCAGCTCACTTGAGAGAACGTTTTTTTTCTCCGAGCTGGATCAGTTAGAAAGAGAGGGAATCGAGGGGTATTTTTATTCTTATTAAATGGATGTAGTCGATCACTTTCCATGTGCCTGCATGGCCATTTCCCCGTGGATGCGATGGCGATGGTGATGTGGATGTTATTGGAAAGTTGGAAAATTAGAGTTAGACTTGGTGGTGCAGGAGAAAGAAAAATATTTCTCCAGGAGCTCGTCTTCGATTGGAAGACTCCAGCCAATAATAGATTCTTATCTTTGCCTACCTAGCCACTCGCCTTCCTTAGGTACGTACATTACGTGCATTTATCGCTCTCTCTCACATAACTTGTCCATCCGCATCGACCATTTTTTGGAAAAAATAGGATGCCAATAATAAAAAGAAGAAAGGGAATGGGAATGGATTGGAGTGAGTTTTTCGAGTAGGTCTGTCTGTCGAGTGAGTGGAGAGGATTGCAATGGATTGTTGTTTGTTCGTTTGTAAGTAGCGTGCATCCATTAGCAGAAGAGAAGAGAAAAGCTGAGCTCGCTCAGCTATGGAGATGGAAACGGAAGGGAAAAGTAAAAGGAGCGACTCTCTCCAGATAGTAGACCCTTGTTATATGTTTCTATGGCAGTTTTTCCACGATTTTTTCTCTTTCCATATCGAGTTGTAACGACCAACCAAAATCATTCGACTGTCCGTCCGTCCGTCGCTCGTCCGCTCTTGCTCGACCGAGGCAGAGAGAGAAGCAACTGGAGAAACTTTTTTTTGGGCTGTCCACGCATGAAATATAAGCACCAATGCAATGGCTAGTTTCCAGTCGTCCTTCTTCTCCTCGCAATGTGAGTCAGCGAGAAGCAGGGAATGTGGCTCAGAGAGCCCTCACATCACCATCAAAACTCTTCTTTTCTCCAGCAGCAACAGCAACAGAAACAGCGGTGGCAGCGGAGTTTCTCTGTCCGCTCTGTGTGTGCCATTACATTACTTTACATCACATTTCTCCAGTGTGGCAATCGCGAGGCAAACACAACACAACAGAGACATAAGTAAAAGTATCTAAATACATTTATAAATACTTACATTTTAGTCAAGTCCTACATCCTCCCATCCATCCATTCCTTTTCACTCTCACTTGCAACACTCGCTCCTCTGCTCTGCTCTCCAGCAGCGAAGCACAACCACCGCACTCGCTTTACTTGCCAAACAAGAAATTTTTTATTTTCCAAAAAGAGAAACTTTCTCTTTTTTATTAATTCGGCAAAAAGAGCGAACGAGCTAGCGAGGAGAAAAGGAAGTGAAGTAAAGTAGAAAGTCTCGTTTGGGTTTCGTTGGTATTGGTTGGTGTGAACACGATCATCATGAACATCATCCAGCAACGAGGATGACGATGACGATGATGATTTCATTCCATGCCATTCCACATCTACATATTCCAGAGCAACATATGGACATTGATTTTTTTTCATCTTGCTTCTCTCAACTCAGCTCAACTCAAGTCTGTGGAATGGAATCGCCTGGAATCACTTCAACTGGAAGCATGCATCGTCCGTATCGTGTCCCAATCGCAATCCCATCACATCACATCACACAACCGCATTCATCCCATTTTCTCTCTCTTTCGTAGCGAGCCAATCACGTCCGAGTATTTCGCTCTCGCTGGACACACTGTCTGACCACTGACCAGTGGCTGCTGCCGTGGTGACCGGGTACATGCACCACTTTACCTCGATGAGCAACGCGCTTTTCCTCTACAAATTCTCAATGCTTCTACTGCCATGTTGAACATTTCCATTTCATTTCATTACATGATGATGAGTCGCGTATTGTTATTTAATATTATTATTATCATTATTTGAATAGAAAAGTACAAGTGGGAGAGTGTGGGTGAAGGTTAAGACTAAAAGTGGAACTTTTACTTCTTCTCTTCTTCTGATCTTGCAAAGTGCGTGCGTGCAAAGTGGAGCAAGTTGAACAGACCTATAAATTCTTGGTCTTTTCTCAAATATTATTATGCATTTTACTCCACAACTTTTTACAGCTCTTTTACAGCAGCAACGTCGTCGGTTCTCGTTTCTTGTGCAGGCAAGGCAAAGGCCTTTCTCGCTCAGGCTCATGATCATGCTGATGGTGTAAAGGAAAGGAAAAGCTCGTTTTTATTACTGTGCAGAAAGAAAGTTAGGTAAGAGAAGAAAAGAAGAAAGTGCAGCTGTGTAACTGTAGCTGAAGCTGTAGTGGTCGTGTTGCGCTTGGTTTTCGTGGCTCCCAGTTCACTTCGCACAACCTCACTCATTGCACTCATTTGGAAATACATTTCATTACGACCATGACCACACAGCACCATCACATCCACATCCAACGATGTCGGTTGCATTGCATTCAACTTGAAGAAAATGAATGAGCTGAGTTGAAGCTGAGTTGATATCAACTTGCATAAAAGATAACATCGTCTTCTTCAACTTCATCACCACCGTCCTTTTCATCTCTGCGCATCATTTTCTTTCCTTTTCAACATTTCCCTTCTTAAACCATTCCAATGCCAGCCTTTCAGCCTTGTTCACTTCACTTTGTCTCAGGTTAGACTCGGCTTCAGTTCAGGCTAGTGGAGTTTAGCCATAGCCATGTGATGATTTTACTCTATTGCCTAGCTCTTTCATCTCGTCGACTCGACTCACTGAGTCAGGTCTTTGCTAAAAACTTGGTCTGATTGAGCCAAGCGCATTTCTTATTTATTCATTGTGTGCGTAATACATACAGCTACAGAGAGTGTGCATGCAAATTGACAAATGTTGCTGCTCGCTGCCTCAAATCTTTTTTGCTCTCCTCTGGCTCTAATAGCAGAGCATTAATACCTAAACACGATCATTTTCCATGTTTTCAAGGGAAACGCTGTAAATAAAACGATTTTGGTCAGTTTACTCGAAACAGGACGAGACGATGATGGTAGTGGATAATGGGCAAAGAATGTATGCAAATGAGGGATAGTATCTGGAAAAAAAACAAGGACTTTTCTCAATACGTAAATGTCTCGAGTTGCTTGATGACGGTGAATTTGGAACGGACGCGGACGAGTATGACTCGCTTGGACATGACACTGTTGCAAACCGTGCTCTATTTTGCCAGTGAATTTGGTTCATTTTCATGCGCCATCATGAACGAAGCGAGCCACTTGTATTAATTGAGCATACAATTTTATTTTGTAATGTGGCCACTTTATTCATTTCGTTTTCGTTGCGAGTCGAGATGGACGTGGACGTGGGCTTGCGAATTTATGCAGCAGAGTCGGTGTGTGTTCGGAATGTTAATGACGCCTGTGTCCTGTCTTGTTACGGGCGATTAGCAAAATTAGCATTTAATGTAAATACTTTACTATAGAAGCATCCTTGTCAGAAAACAGTCGCCATTCTATTTAATGCCCAGTCCGCGTCTGTCTGTCCGCGCTGGTCACATCTCATCGAAACATACACAGATTAACAAACATTGCTTAATTAACTTCCAATGTGCATAAATATATCAATTATTTCTCTCTTAATTAATGGTCAAAGTCAATTTGGACGATGGTAGTGGCTAAATGTGACACATGCATCTTCTCCGTCTCATCTACATTTTTTAGAATCTCTTTTTTCTTTTCAAAACTAGTAAGAGTGCAGCGGCGACGGACAGTTCAAGGTCGATGTGAAACTCTGACGCAAAGAGAAAAAGCATGTCGCTGTCAATGAAACGTCCGTTTTTGGTTTGGTACTGTGATGTGATCTGAGCCTTTTTTCTTGTTGAAGGAGATGCACGATGTTTGATGTATATGCTGTTATGTTATGTTTGTTATTATGCTATTAGATATGAATGATATGATGGATGTGTGCGACATGGACATTTACTTGAGAAAAAAAAACAAGGAAAAGTCTGAAATAAGGTCGATATGATGACGATATTGACAAAAAATAGAATGGAAGAGAAAAAGGTACAATTTCTTTCGTTGTAGCTCGGTATGTGGAATGTAGATCAACGATCATCATCATGATCGTCATCGTCATCATTATGACAAGAAGACAAGGGCCAAAAAATGTTTTTTTTTTCGTATTCTCAAAAGAAGGGAAAAAGACGCTCGTTTTCTGGAGGGTCTCTCTTTGACTGAACATCTCTGGAGAATGTGTAGGAATGTTTGTTCGATCGGTGGACATTAATACATGAGTACATGGAGATGAGTGGAGGGAACGATGTGTCTCATAAAATAGTAACGATCATTAGCTCTGTGTGTGCTTCCTAATAATTTCATCTCATCTCATGTGAACAATGGCTGGAAAACCTTTTGTTTTTCTCCTGAGCGAGCAGGCGATGATGATGATTGTTATTATTATTATTAGATTTTTGGAGGCGAGGAGCTGCTTCTTTTCTTTCTTTCTTTTCATGATGGGCAGTGATCTCATTAAGGAGGAAATGTTACCCTCATCAAGCTGATGGCCCAGGTGACTTTTTTCTTGTTCGACAAACTTCCAGTGAAACAATGGCCTATCTTTTAGTAGTGGAGACAGAGATGAGATGAGACTTTGATGATTTTTAAAAGACAGAGCGAGCGTGCTAATTACTCATGAGTTGACACATCGCGACTTTTTCTTTATCTGGACTTGCCTTGCAAACCAACAAGCAAGGAGAAGGAAAATGTCAAGCAATTTCAGTCGAGTTGAGTGAGCTAAAACAAACGACGAAAAAATGTAGCCTAGCCAAGCTCTAAGCTGTGGAGAAGGTCATCGGAAATAACGGAGAGACATTAGTGGACGCTATAAGCAATCCATCGTGCCGATAAGATGATCATCGTCATCAGCACCAGCAACATTTTCTCCTTGCTTTCCTATTTTTATTACGTCCCCTTCCTCTGTCTTTTCTTTGCTCAACTCACTGCCTCTTCCATCCAACACTTTTTTATTCTGCGGCATTTTACTAAAAGGTCTTCCCAAAACATTTTTCTCGAACACTTCGTGTCAATTAAAATGGGATATGCTATCTTACATTTACTCCACTTTTTCATTCATTTTTTTGAAACCTTTTTTTGTCTCTTCGAGGTATTGTACAACTTTTCTTTATAAAGATTGGCGATGGCGATGCGATTTCGTTTCTTGGGATATTACAAGAATGTATGTGTGTCTACAGTCTACGTATTACGTATCAACTCACTCTTTCTATTATGTGAGTGATCGTGAGTGAGTTGAGTGCTTTATTTAGTAGGTTTAGTCAGGGTGATTTGCGAGGACAACTGTACCCACTCAACTCGGCTCAACTGCACTCTACTACACACTGCACTGTGCTGTGCACTTGGCGAATTTGTTGATGGTGATTATGCCGCTTCATGTCCAAACATCATTAAATCTCATCATTATTTATTATTTTTATTATACTAATCCTCATACTCAGACTACTACATACTCATATCACATAAACTAGCTAGATAATATTTTTATTCTCTAGCCAAGTGGAGATGGAAAAGGTCTGGGCACTCGCTGAGCCAAAAGGCTATCGTTATTCAATTGCAGGAGAATAAGAAGGAAAATAAAATGAAAGTGACTTGATACACAGATTAAGAGAATCAAAGACACTCTTTGTAAATATTTTCTTTGTCGCACTTTTTATTGCGAAAATAAATACTCTTGTATCATAAGTCTTTTAAATTTTTCGCAATTAAATAGGGAGGGAGAAAAACCAATTGAAGGTTTAGGTTTATTACAATGAACATATATTTTAAAGGAAGGAAAGAAAGTGTGTCCGAAGCTGTAAAACTGCCGGTTTTTGACTCGATATTTTCTGTCTCTTACTCAGCCAAGTTCAACGTTGCGTCTTTTCTCATTTTATTTCGGAATTGTGGACGTCCAGCCGCTTCCACTTCCAGGGTTTTTTGTAGCCATGTGTGTGTCCCTTTATTGTTGACGATCGGTAGCAGGCAAAGTCAGAGCCATTCTGTTTCACAGAGGCAATGAATACTTGATCATTATTATGATAGATGCGTCGTATTTATGAGCATGTTGGATAACAACATCAAAACAACAGCATATTTCGTACAAAACGAAAGGAAAAAAGCCCAGTGCTCCAAAGTCGTGTCCCTTTATCTGTCCCCCAAAATCTCCCAACCAAAAAGCCTTTGAATGACGGTCGTGGTGGCGATGATGATGACGACGACTGAGGACTGAGGACGGCCGTGGCAATCATGATCGTTTCCATTGCGTTATGTACATAAATATGAACCAGTAATACGCAATATTGCATCTTGAGTTCGAGACAAAAATTAGGGGACTTGGAAATTGAGGCTGTTTACTGCTACTACATTATTGCTGTTGCTGCAGTTTTTGGCTTCTGCTGGTACTGGTAGCAGCGCGGTGCTGTATGTTGTGACCATCCCTGTATTTTCCCACATTTTGGGTCCATCAAATCATCATGATGAGGATGGCATTGTTAAAAAAGCAAAGTAAAAGGATGGCCCTTGAGCGGTTCTGTAGTGCTCTGCAACTGCTGCTGGTGGTCAGGCCCGAGAACTTTCCATCTCACAGCTCCAGCTCAGACAGACCTCACGTTTTTCACAGTTCCACTCTTTTAAAAAATATATCAGGCAATAACACAAAAAGAATGAATTTCCCTGGACATGATTCGTGATATTATGATGTTAGGTAAAGTATACATATAATAAACATAGTTTTTATATAGTGCAAACATTGCAACATTTTTTATGGATTTTTCTTGTATCTGTAGCGACCTTTTCCAACCTTTTCTTGAAAACTGCGGAATCACAAAAATCTCACCGCCGAATCATATGTACCTATGTGCTTAATGTTAGATATTTATTTAGTAGCTGGAAACGTCCTTCTTTAGTTCAGCCAAAGAAAAGAAAGAGTCTGTCCTCTCACTATTGTATTTTCGCACCCAAGTGTAAAATTTCTCAAATTGTATTTTTTTCTTAGACCGACTTCCCTACCTTTACCTTTACATGGGTAATTACATGCCTTGGCTACTCTGAACTTTGTATTTTTACTACCAAAATATTTTTTTCCAGCATTACAAGTTGAATTAATATTTTAGGTTTGTTCGTTGCAAAACTGTTTAGTAAAATTAGCGTGAACTGAACTGGGCTAAAAACTGAACTTTCTTTACTGCTTACCACGGTGAGCAAAAAGGTGATATATTTAATTCCGTGTCCAATGAAGCCGATCATTATAAAAGACAAAGAGAAGGGTTTCACGGAAAACGCAGACTCTGCTTTGGTCTGGACCCGCTCTTGAATTTTCATGCCAACTCGACACACTCACCTTACCTCAGCAATAGTCTCCAGTCTCAAGTGACCATTGCATTCTATCTACTGCTCTCATCAACGAGTGAGTCAGCATTCTGCCGAGAGATTGGAAAACGACGAAAATAACATAATCAAAATTGGCACGCTTGAGTGGCCAGCTAAAAGGTGGATAATCACCGCCGTTCAAATAATAATGGTCAGGGAGGATGGACAAAACCACTGAGCATGTCTAATTGCCATGGTAAACTTAATCACTGCATCCCGTCCGTCCTTCTTCCGATGGTCACTACTGCAATCACTCCGCGTCTACATGATCATTATTTTGAGTTTTGTTTGCAACTCTTTACATCACATTACATCATGACATGATTATCATCATTATTCTACACGCAGAGCACACACAAACCCAACTTCAATTTGCATGTCGAAATTTTTTATTTTTCTCCTCTTTTTCCTCACACACACCGCAATAAGAGGAGAGAAAAGAGGAGTGAGTGCGGTTTGCTCGCTTTGTCGTTTCTCTGTACGATGCGGTGCGGTGGTGGTGTGGCAGTCAAAGATGCAGAAAAAGACAGGGGGATACCTCAAGAAACCGCACAATAAAAGTAGAGAAGCAGCGACAAAAGAGTTATTGTCCCTGTAGGCCAGCCAGAGTGAGTCGTCGTCGAAGAGAAATGGTCGCAAATGAAAATGATAAGATGACTATTTGGAAATTTCTCAAAAAGAAGAAAATGTGTAATCCGGTGGGTAAACAATATTTCTACGTACAATGTATTTTTATTACCTACTTCACTTCACCCAAAAAAATACACAAGCGAAGCCAAAGCTTTTTTCGTCCTCTTCTTGTGAGAAAAATCTTGGGCGAAGGGAAGCAGCTAAAAAATTGAAGCTTCAACTTAGAAGTAAAGAGCAATTGTTTCACATACTCAATCCACATTTGCTCTCTGCTCACTTACTTTTTTAAGGTACTTTTTTTTTTCTTCTTGTTCCTTCTCTGAGAGTCGTCGTCTCTAAAAATAGCGGTATCGTGTCCGATGGACCAAACAAACCAAGAGAGAAAAAATGTTCCCCCAAAAATAATAATAATAATAATAATAAATGCGGCAGGATGATGATTACGAGGGTGTTGGGAAATGAAACGGATGTGAAGACAAAAAAAAATATTACCGTAAAGCAAACTTTGTTTTTTTAGTTAAAAATGTGAGGCTTTGATGAGGCTGATGGTTTGTTAAAGGCTAAAAATATTTGTTGCATATTTTTTTGTTGTGTGTGCTCATTTAAATAAACTAAGTGTTTTTCAAGCCTCGTCTTGTGTTGGGCGGATGGCAGGAGGATGGATGACCAAAAACAGGGGCAAGGAGGAAAAAACGTGTAGATTTATTATTTACTTACACTCACATCACATCACAACGGTTATCTTATCGACGAGTAAATTGCAACAAAATTGTTACTTGATTTGCTCAAGTAAGTGAGGGCAGAGACAGACACAGAACAGGCATCAGTCAAAGTATCATCATCATCGTGCTGGGGTTACTCTTATTATTATTATTTATTTTGATTACCGTGATGATTATTAGTTAGTCAGGTGTTTGCATTTAAAGGACATTTCCATCATCATCGTATCGTATCATATCATATCTGCATTATCGTAGAATGAATGCCTCCTTAATGATAATGGCTGCTGCTTCTGCTTCTGAAGAAAACTCGACTGTTTACTTTTTTCTGCAATTTACCATTTTTTTTAGGTATTTTATTATGGTTGATGGTTTGATGGTATGGCGAAATGAGTGACTGACTACTACTACTGGTCTCGTGCGAAAATGGTGAGACGATATTCCCAAGTAGAAAATAATCTACTTTTTGCCAAGCTCTTTGCTTGTCAGACGGAAGTAGAAAAAACCGACCACCATCAAGAAGAAGACGAAGACGACAGAGAGAGAACACACAGAAGGGCAATTTGAAAGACAATTTGTACTACTAGAAGAAATTGAACTGCTCTCATCAGAGTCAAAGTCAGACTCACATTTCATTCTATTCTATTGCATTGCTGCACTTCACTGGTCTGGTCGTTTTTTTGCATTTATCTCGCTGTCATATTTTTTATTCGCGAAAGACAAAATTATAACATGACTTGATGATTATAACTCTTTCAACTTGATTCTGCTTGAATCCCAACAATAACCAACCACAGAAGCAGATAGTATATAGAAGGAAGAAAAAAGCGCAGGGATAACGGGTTGCACACCAAAAATGGCAATGGAATAGAGAAAGGAATAATGGAAGTGATAATATTTTTTAAAACACTTTTCGAGTGTTCTCAAAAGATATCTGTGTATTCAATTTTTTCTTGTTCTGATATGATAAGGAGAGGAACGAAGCGAGTCAAAAAAAAGCCTCAGCTCACGAGTAACTCAGAAGTAAAAACTCAACATTGAAAATGTGCTTGAAAAAAAAAACGGTCAGAGAAGAAGGTCAAACAATTCGAGTGAATTTTCTCCGCTGTCATTTCTAATTTCGGTTCGGTTTACTGTAGCCGTGGGATTCAAATTCTCAAGATTGAAATTAACGAGCGTATCAATTTTCTCTTGTCTTGACTTCTTCTTGCATTGCACTGCAACAAAGACAGCTCAGCAGAAGCAACAGAAGCAGAAGGGTGCAACACTCTTTGTAGAAAAGTCGTACGCATTTTCTGTTTCTCCTTATTCCTGTTTGGCCATCAGTTAAAAAAAGGATGCAGACTTTTTACCGAGTCCCCTCTCCTGCTTCACTCACTTTTTTACCCATGATAAATACGATGGTCGTCATCTCATCGTCTTCCGATAACCATGCTCACAAGAACAACAAAAACTCATGGAGTCAGACAGGACAGCAGCAGCAGCAGCTTTCGTTTCATTTCATTTCATGTGGATGTGAGAAAAGAAGGACCGTCAATAATAATAAGAATAAGAAGAATAATAATAAATATTACGTTATTATTATTATTAGTATTACAACAGTCCGCACAATCCATCCATCCATCGTGTTGTACAACATATGTTCTTCCTTCGTGCATTTTTTACCCCTTTTCCTTCCAGTTCATTCTCTCATGACTCGTTTTTTAACGTTCCTTCCCAATGTCAGAGTGAGAGGAAAAAAATAAAGGATTTTCTTCTAAAAATAATACGCACACAACTCGCTCTACATAAAAAATAGTGTTCAAAAACACAAACTTTAGGTCAGTTTCTTGTTCGGAGGACTGTCTGAGTGAGTGAGAGCCACACATGTGTGCCACACTGGAAATTGAAGTGAACCAGTAAAAAATGTCCATGCCTCGGCTATCTTTGTATTCTAATAAAGCTCTCTTTGCTCCATGGAATATCATCCTTCGTCGTAAGGAATAACCTAATCATCATTAATGATCATCATCATGATCATGAGAGCTGGGAAACAATTTTCAAAAAAACGTCTTGCGAGTCTTTACGCGTTATTATCTTGTGTGATGCTATGTCACGTTAGACATGGAAGAGACGAGGGGAGGTCATTTTCACTTCAGAACAGGAGACAATCTTTTTTAAAAGAGTCTTTACGTTTATGGGGATATTGGAGCGGATAAAAAAATAAACATGGTCCATATGGCACATGAAAATAGAAAAGGAGGTAAAATCCGTTACTAACTTGCAATACATTTTAGTCATTTAGTCAGTCATTTCGGACGGAGGGAAAAAACAGGATTTTTTTGTTTCGATCATCATGAGATGCTCCAAGTGATTATACGAATGTCGCCATAAAGATGTCCGCAGAATAGTCTCCATTACAGTACAATTCCCTAATTCAGTGTATGCGCGAGACACAGAGACGCAAGATGGAGAGGATCGAGTCCATTTTAATTATGGAGACATACATTACACGGAATTTCGGAGTGGAGCTCCGAATCGTTTTTATTACATTTCATTAAATTGCCATTGACAATTATTGCGGCGGTGTTGTAATGCCCATAATAAAAAATATATTAATGACGATGATAAAAGTGGAAAAGGGAGGAAGCGAAGACGAAGGTGAGTCTTCTTGTTAGATAATTATCGGGAACGGGATCTTCCCCACCACTCATTCCCAACTACACAAGAAATAAAAATCGACACAGGAAGTGGCTTCAGCTTTTATTTGTGTTGTGCTCTCCTCTTCGAAGATGGACGCAGTGGGAGACTTTTCGTCTTAATTATCATCGTGACGATGATGGTTATTTAGTAGCGCGATGCCATGCTCACTCGAATTAGCTGGGTTATTCATTTCAAGAAGAAATTTTTTGGAGCAAGGACTCGACTCATGTCATGAATTCACATGTGCCGTTGTTGCTCCCTGCTTATACCTCAGTGAGTTTCCTCCTCCAAGTGAGAGAGCGAGGCAATCTAATAATAATAAATTGATTTGATTTGATGACGAGATTGGCTTTAGCCACCAAAAAATGCTCCTCTTCACTTCACTCATTCAGAGAATCTCATCTTCTCGCTTCCGTTTCACTCGCTTTATTGACTTCAGGTCGAGCGGTTACAGTTTCACTCACCATTCATTAATTCATTAACCTGCTGCTGAGTTAGTTGAAGTCGAGATTATTTTTATTTTACTAGCTATATTTACTATATATTATATACCTTTAAATTCTCATTTATTTATCTTATCGTGATCACTCGAAACTTCTTTTTTCAACAAAAAATGTTTGACCTGGAGAGTAGGTACCTACGCATACCTGCACAAAATAACGGTTCTTTCGTCTTTCCCAAAAACACTCGTTTTTTTCTTATTACCTGTCTATATGTTGTATACTATTTACTCAAAAAAAATTGGGCATATTTTTGTTAGCTCTGTCAGGTTGTTGAGGTTAGTTTTACCTTGCGCTCCATCGCCATCATTATTATTACTATTTTATGATATTTTTCTTTCTGTATATTATTGTACCTAATGTACGTACATTTTCTTTGAAGAGACACTTCCGGTGCTCACCAATCAACAGTCTCACCTCACCAACTCTGAAAGCTGAGCTGTAAC
The DNA here is from genome assembly GCA_021029165.1 of Cyphoderus albinus. NCBI lineage: Eukaryota > Metazoa > Arthropoda > Collembola > Entomobryomorpha > Paronellidae > Cyphoderus > Cyphoderus albinus. The sequence continues at coordinate 49,368 of VYYJ01000583.1, forward strand.
GTTGCAAGCGATGATGAAGAGTTGATGAGTGAAAAAAGGATTTTTCATCCGTCCAATCCATTCCATTTTACTTAAATACGTCGAAAGGTTCTTTTTTCGTCCATGGGAAGTTTACCAAAGGAAATGTGTGTGTGTTTTTCTTGTCTGTCTTGTCCTGTTTGATTGGGAGATGAGATGAGATTAAAACAATGCGTTCTGTGTACACCAACTCGCCAAGCAAGCAAAGAGTATCGCATCATTCATTCATTCATTCCTTTGTTCATTAAGCATTTATGTAAAAACTGCTGCTCTTTATCATATTATTACTAACATTTTGAATTGCTGAAGAAAAAATCCTCACCTTCGGGTCAAATTTCACCTGTAGCGTAGTGCACTACTTAATTTCACCTTTTTCTCTTACGACGTGACAATAATATGTATTATAAATTGACCCATCACTTCATCCACATTTAACAGCCCGAAGCCAATTTTTATTGCATGCAAAAATGTATCTTGAGTATTACTCATCCCAACAAAAAACGTTTATTGCTTAATCTGTTTCGTCTTCAACGTTTATTTATTTATTTAGCTCGAGTATCACAAATCCATCGCAACCTCAACCTCTCACCTTTTCCAAGTATTTATTTAAATATTTTTTCGTACAATAACCGATCGATCGTCCATTTTCTTCATCCTTTTCTGTCGGTTATTCTTGGACGGACAATTTATTGACTAATCTGATTTAGAAAAAAAAAGTTTGTTTATGTAATATTATACGGGGAAATGAACGATGCGATTTTTATTGCTATTTTATTTGACGCATTTTCCTTTCGTATTATGTAAATTATTTTGTTGTTGTGTCTCATTATTGATCGTTTCTGGTGATTTGGTGAGTCTATGAGTGACTCTTAACTTTCGCTTGAGCTACGCGAGACTGACTTTTATTGAGATGAGTCAAGTGTTTACGTGACCAGACGGCTTACAAAACCAGAGCAGAGGCAAATTACCTTATTTATGCACTTTCGTTTCCATAAAGTAAATGCAAGAGTCGATATTATCATTATCGACTATTGATGAAAACAAGTTTATTTTTGTTTTTTCACAAAAAGTTAGAAAAACCAAATTCGCGCTGTGCACAAAATATTTGGGCGACCGACCAAAGGGGAGATTGTAACGGGAATTAAGTTGTTATTGAGGTTTGAAAAAGATGAAGATGTTATTTTTTAACCGTGTGCTGACGAGATTGAGAGTGGGAGTAAATTGAGTGAGACTTTAACTTGTCATTTTATTTCACTTTGTTTAGTGCATTGAATCTAATCCTTAGCTAAGGACTACTAAATATTACGCATCGACAAGAAGAGCAAATGGGCAAACTGCAATAACGATAAAAATGTCTGCATTCTATAATACCGATTAAGACGATGAGACCTTGTCGATGGACGATAATAATCCTGGAAAGAATTTTTATTGCTTGGTCTGCATCCTCCTGCACTTCCCAAATTGATTTCTTGAATAAAGTGTACAGTGAATAGATACTTATCATGGCCAAAGTAAATCTAGGTAGATTATCGAATTTTCAAGAAAAAAAATGAAAAAAAGCTTGTCCATTTTCCAAATTAGCTTTTGCTATATGCATAAATGACCACTTGGCTAATGGTCTGAGACATGCACCATTTAACTATCCCCCATTGTCTGACCTTCTTTAACCTTTGAGTGAACTGAGCGATGGGTTCCATTCATCTCTAAATCTTACATCAAAAACTATGATCCACAGCCGTTAAGTTCATTTCGTTTAATGGTTGGGTGAAGTGAAATACCTCGCCTTTGCAAAGGACTTTATCATCAAGCCAAATCTGTTTTTTCCTTCTTTGACTCCTTTCGATCAATTCAAGGCTACTTCACCCATTACAAGAAATGAAGCTCATTTTCTTCTCTTTGTCACAGAAGCAACCCATTTTCTTCATTCTTCCAAACTACAAAACAATCATTAAAGTCAATTGACAAAATACAAAGCTCAACATTGATTTCAGTTTGGAAAAACGTTAATTAAAGAGTGAGAAACGAAAGATAAAAAGTGTGGGGATCATTTTGTTTTTGTCGTGACAATGACAATGACAATAATGAGATGAAATGAAATTAATGCATAATGCGAATGAGAGCATTAACTATTGGGGATCGGGTCAAATGTCACGTCGCCCTGGGTGGCGACATAAACAAAAATTCAATTAATTATGGACCTAGTTCGCCAGTTCCTTGCGGAACAATA
>VYYJ01000584.1:0-51607 GCA_021029165.1 Cyphoderus albinus
GGAAGCAGCCATTTATCGGGCTTGGGAGGAAATACCCCAAGAATATTTACAAAACCTCACTCTAACAATGAAAGATTAAATTTTTAAAGTAATATTGAATCAGGGAGGTTTTAAAGGTTATTAGATGCTCTGTGGTATAAAAAAAATGGTGATTTGGTTGCATATTAAATAAAAATACGAGCTGAATCCATAATTGTTGATCATTCATTTTTTGATGATTTTTATCATTTTTGTCACCACGATAAAACAGTTCAATAAAATGATCTGAAAATAATCACACAATTAGTACATTAGTTGGCAAATTTTTTCATCCATTGACCACAATCCTACAACTAATTATCGCTATGTAGTACAAAAAATACAAATTGCCCAACACTGAATCCATAAAACTTGATCGCACCTTAGGTTTACGGGGAAAGTCGTGAAAAGAATCTTGAAATGGAGGTTAAATGAGCGTTTCCCCAACCACCTCCAATTTGACACAAATTCTTTATAACAGTTTTTTTGCAGTTCAAATATTGTCTTATGAAATTGGTTTTATTATAATTTACAAGTTCGTGGAGTAGTTTTGTAATCCGATTGCACGATTTATACGTTCGAAACAATATTCCATCATGTAAAAGAACAAAAATATTGCTGATAAAACTGAGCAGTTTCCAAAGTCTAGAAAGGGAATATTTTACTAGATGTTTATGTTTATGAAAGAACGACTGTCACTTTCCCAGGAAAGATTATCTTTATTACCTTTGTGCGTTGCATTGCAAAAATGATTTATTTCGCCATATTAGTCTTTTGTTCTCCAAAAATAGCTATAGGAAGCAATGAATTATTAAACTGGGTTGTGTGTTGTTTTGATCTCTATGAGTTGATTACATTTTATACCTAGAGGTATTTTTCACTATCATTTCGCACAACAGAGATGTATTGCCTTTTGTACATTTTCCACCTCACTGATTGATAACGTATGTATAATATTTTTTGCTGCTTTTGATAAGACAAAATCCATTTCCGGATTTTATAAATAAATACATCTAGCCATTACAAGCAAGACTAAGAAATGTTTGTGACTTAAATTCAAAATTCTTTATTCAATCATGAATTTTCTATTCTGTAATAGTGATAACCCAAAGCACACATTTTTCAAAAAGAATAGGGCGCTTTGGATTTCCTAAAAATAAATAAAGTAAACATTTTTGCAAAAACGTTTTAGTCTGTATTAGAAAGTAGAAATGCATATGTAAAGTATAAAAGTCCATTGTACAGATACCGAATGCGGACCTTAACAAATAGTCAATAGTCAGCGGCTTTTTTCAATTGTAGTAATTTCGTTCTTCGTGTATTGTGCACAAAGAAAAGGACAGCGCAACTTTCACTCACGCCAAATTCAGATTATTTACACTGATGTGATTTATTGGGTTCTACTTACTGGAACGCCCAAACTCTTCTTAAAGGTTGTATAACAAAAAGACATGGGCAATAAATATAGAAGAAAAGGAACAGAACCCGAAATTTCATTCGTTCTATTGATCGTTGTTCAAGCATGAAATCGGTTATTATCACATCATTCTTATTTACTATAAATGAAAGTCAGGAATTCATTGTCTGATCTAATACTTTGTTTCATATTGACATAGACGGATCGGGAATAAATTGGTGTTCAACGGGTGCACAGTGAATAAATATATCCAGTAGATCCCTAGAAAGGCCAGGTCGATCAAGTATGTTTACTAAATGCATTGTTACGCATGACTGAAAATCTTTAATTTGACCATGGACCACGGCTATTATAACTTCTTTAGTTTTAATTTCAATCTTACGTAACGGAATTTACAGCAAGGACAAAGGAGGCGAATTAAAATTCTATTTACGTGAATAAATTGGAATCTTTAGTCGCGCTCTTCTATTAATGATGTAAGGTTCTAGGGGCGAGCCCGACAGAACCAAAATAAATACCTACTGCCTAATAATATTATGTGCACTCTGCACATGAAAGACTTTTGGCTTTACACGTTTTTTACGCTTCGCTTATTTATCTCAGGAAACTAATTTTAAATTCCAAATGTAAGCAAAAGTATAACTCTATTTATACTAAATGCGTTTTATACATCGTATACATCAAGATTTCCAGTAAGCTTCCGAGTTTATATTCCAATCTGATGTATAAAAGCGAGTAAAATTGCTAGTACATTCGTGTGAAACAGGCACACATTGGAATTGTAAAGACTTCACGTAACGTGAATCACGTTCCCTTTGACGTTATTGTTGCTTTGGAGGGAAAATAATGAGCGGAACGCAGAAAGTCCTATGGGATAGGTAAAAACTGTGAAACAAAAACATTTACTTTGTCTATATATCGTTGAACGATGCGGGTATTTCGTTGGTATCATTCATAATCAGCTTTTGCCTGTGCGAGAATTATTACTTACATTTGATAGTCGGATTATCAATTTATCATGTCTTTGTCATGCAGCAATTATTAATGAGGAGCATTACCAATGCAGCTTCTTCGTAAGTTAGAATCGTAAGAATGTAACACAGCAATAAATTCCTGAAATTCGTCAACTTCACAAATCCTGTAACGCCATACTTTACTAAATACTGTTACACTTCTGCTTCAGCCATTTACAAACTTACTGATGTGCCGTGCCCAAGTCGGCGAAGTCGCTTTAATGCTATTTAGTGTTTCCTGGAAGCTGCCTGCTGCCTCTGCAGAAATGATCTGGAGCTATGAAGACTAGCTACAATGATAATGCAAAGAAAGCATAAATAAAAAAAACGTGTTCAGAATGCTGAAAAGAAAGTTAAAAAAGCATAGGTGTTTTAGAAAGAAAGGGAATTCATACAACATTGGTACAAGCTTTTAACTGTGAGATGAAGAAGGAAATGTGAGAATTAAATAATACTTTTTTCAAAGAGAATCCTCCATGCGATTCATCCATTTAATTGAGAGAGATGTATTTCCTGTAGGCATTCTATTACTTATCAACGTGGCTAATCTTCCTGCGTTTCCGACAAGGCCATCCTTTTGCGACACCCACGCTCTTAAACTGAGTTTTATCCAGACTGGATGTCGATTTCAGACTCTTAGACAAAATTATTTAATGCAAACTTAAGAAACTTACATAATGTGATAATGAGCATGTATGTAGGTGATTTGTCGACGAATGTATTAGGATTAAGAAATACCGTAATGCTGAGCTCTTGTAGATGAAAATAAAACCTTAGAAAGATCATAATCATAGCTATCTTGCGTCAATGCCAACTGCCAACTCTTATAACTTGTCATGATTCAAGGTAAACAAATAAATCCATTTGGATTACGTGGGTGAAACTTTATTACATTATTTGTGCACTTTATAAATAATTTTGCAGGTTTCTAGATAAACACATAAATATACATAGCCTGTATATGTAGCTTAAAACAATATGCTAATTAATTAACATGTCAAGAATTGGGACACACACAGGTTTGAGTCTGATGGGTAGTCATGTCGAGACGAGATGACAATCCCATTTCAACTTTCTCCCTATTACATGAGGTAGATACATTTTTCGGTCAGCTTCTATAATTGATGAGAATGCTTTTAAAGACCTCTAATCTCTTCCTTAATTTTTCATTATCTTCCAGCAGCGACTTCACCTCCTGGTAAACGAGCAGCTCCCGTAGTAGCATTTCCTTTCTCATTGATTCTATATCATGTTCCAGCTGGTGAAAGTTTGGCGGGTAATTCCTGGAGGCATCAACACGTCTTTCACTTCTCGTCTCGCGGTTTTCAAAGAATTCTCTTCTGAGTGTCTCCTTCGATTTATTTTTATTCGGGTCGACTTTACGTACGCCAATCTTTTCAGTATTAGTATTGGTAGCGTATGTGTCTGCATATTTGTTCTTGGCACCATATTGAGATAATTTTTTATTGCGGAAACTAATCCAATCGTTTCTACGATCCGTAACTTGACTTCCCACTTTCACCTTAACATCGTTTCCGTTTCCCTCCATTGAGCTGTCCCATTTTCTTCTATCCAGACGAATAGTTGTAGGATCATTGTGGAGACAGTCACCAGAACAGCAACAAGAGCTGAGTAAATACGGTACTAATTTTTGTTTGATCTCGGCAGGTAACGTATCATCGTGTGAATCCTCAGGGTATGTTATCAAGTCTGGCCTGTATACATTAACACATGCATGCATATAGTATGTATATAGATAGATGTGACATGGTGTCGGAAAAAAGTATTAATGCGACAAAAAGTAAAGTGGGCATATTTCTCTCAACGGAATGGATAGTAATGTCAAGTGGATGTGATGTGAGTGGATAAGGGGAAGCGCGCTTCATTAAATTCTTGTCATGATTTGTTAACCTCATTGAGATGTAATGGCATTTCCCAGAAGTCACACGAAATGTGGATTTTTACAGTACTCTGTAGTCCTAGAGAATTCATTCCTACTCTGTATTATTAGCATTAACTTACCCAGACATGCATTTCAAGGAGGTAATGGAAAACAGGCGCCTCAGCGTTTTGGTGCATCCACAATATAGCAAGACAGGGTGATGAAAAAGGCCCTCAAACAGACCAATCTCTTTGATCGTTCCCACCGTTCTCCGGAGCGCTGTTTCATGTCGCACTTCCTACAATAATATGCAATTATTTATTTTACGATTCATGTAAAAGATGATTAAAACCTACTCTAGTAACATCAGACTATATTGTAAATCCAAGCTATTATTCTTGCAAAAAATTTAATATTGAATAGAGAAAGCAGCAGCTTAGAAAATGCGAAAAGAAAATACAGCAACCACCAAATTATGACAGAGCCTCCTTAGAGGTTTTGTCATTTTTAGTATGTCTAGAACAAACACGCACTCCAATGTTTATGTCAGCTTTGAATCTTTAAACACTATTCCGCGCAGCTACCAAGCCGCAACGGCAGCAGTTTAATATAATAAAGTCATCTCGTCAAAACACTCGTTTTAATGGCCTTTCATGTCTTAATTATATTTGGTTGAGTTGAAACTATTATATAATATCATGGTTAGGACGCAAATTGCGGTGTGGGTTTAAAATCTGAGATTTTGCACATCAAATGTTTGTTTACATACTTGAATGTTGTCCACAGCCAGACCTAGTAGCAAGCTCATTAGGACCATTGTAACCATCAGGACGTAGGCAGAATAAATTAAGAACAGCGGAATGAACACGTGTCCTTGGTGCGCAGTTGTGGTCCAAGTGCCTTTAAAAACTCCCCAGAAGTCCACATCTCCGGTCATCATAAGAAAGACTTTGAAAAAGGCCAGAGGTATTGTTTGAAAAAAATCGTTCTGGAAGAATTGTTTGAAGGTAGAAGCGAGCAAACAAAAAGAGAAAGTAAAATAAAAGTCTTTAATTTAATTGGCTTTCCCAACTTTAGTGTATACTCGTTTAATTTAATATAGTACAAAGAATTGAATAACCAAAAACGAACTTGGGGCAACATGACCGAAAATCCGAAAGCAAATGCCAGCAAGACCGGAGTGAAGGTGAAGAGTAGCATACAAAAGTCTTGTAAGACCTACCGTAAAAAAGTTAGAATTCAATTCACGGTGTTTATTTGATCGCTAAAACCTTTCCTTTTGACACTAAAACCAGATCGAGTCTTCCAAGAAATGTAAATAGAAACTGATTGATTTCCGCTCAAATGAAGGTCGTAAGAGCATTATGTCGGTGGAAAGAGCATTACATAACTTAATAAAAAAGCTGTTTGATAAATATTTTACTATTGTATTGTATAACATAGTAGTACCTTTATAAAAATTCCAACAAAAATACCAAAGTAGGGGATCCTTCGAATCTGAGTGAGACCCATAATCCACCCAAAAATCAAACTGAACTGAAAGAATTAAGTTTTAGATTATAGAGAATAATTAGATTTTTTACCATTTAGCATGGGGGTTATTCCCACACAATAATAGAAAAGTCAAAACCATAAAAATCTAATTTATTGCGTAACTGAAGATTAAAAAGTCATAGGCAGACTCCCATCAGACTGGGACTTTTCAAATCTCAACGAAAGGAAACGAAAGTTCTTCATGAAATAAAAATTGTTTGAGGAGAGCATTTTGCGGCTTATTAAAATAACATGAGATGGTTGTACTTTACTTTTTGCGAAATGTTTGCAGTAAATAAAACCTTAATTTGCAAACTTGTTAAAAATAAAATAATTTAAGTATCTTACTGCAGCGTAGGGGTATAGCCAAGTGTGTGCATAAAAGCCCATGCCAGGGACAACCGTAACCAATAAATTGACTGCCAGTAACCACCACGCATAGCTTAAGGGTTCTCGAAAATACTCGTACCAACTTTTGCACATTTTGTACAACTCGTACGAAACAAGAATCACGGCGTATCCTGCAAGTAAATAGGCCATAATTGAGGTCCTTAAAGTTGGCTCGCAAATCATTTCGTGAGCCTTGAAGTATTCCGAAAAAGAATGCCACTGGTAAATCCTGGGTCCCTCACGACTCGTGTCCGTGTCCGTTTCTGATGCTGTTGGAACGAAGGTGCCATAAGTTCCTTTTGTTATTGTAGTATCCGTTTCATTCTCATTAGTGTTTGCAACATTGTTCGACGTATCAGTTGAACCCGGATTATTATTTTCGGCCAGAGCTGTTGCAATTACGGAAGTTCTATTATTCCAGAGTTTTGTATGGGTCATGGTGGAAGTATCGTAAAAACAAGTTTCATTATTGAAAGTGTCGAAAATGTAGAAGGTGTAGAGGGAGATGAGTAGCAACTGTTGGAGAAAATAACAAGGAAAGTATGTCAATTCACGAGAAGTTTTATTCATTTATTCATTTCTCTTCTCATTGTTGTAAGTTATAATAAGGCTATAATTACTGACTTTCCGCCATTATCATATTTATAAATCATAGGCTTGCCAATTAGGCAATGTAATCTAAAACTTTCTCCGTAATCATTTAATTTACATACGTAAAAAGTCCTTTGAATGACAAAGAGTTTTCGGACACTGAGCCACTTGAGATGAACAAAGGCTTCCACAAGAGGATGATTAATAACACAGTCGATTACTGACAGGTTTGCCATCAGTAAATAATTCAAGAGTTCCGTTTCTTCTGGCTGGTGTTGAGAAAGAGAAAGTGAAGTGCTGCTGGAAGAATCGGATTTACTAGATGCAAGAAATCTTTCTTTGTTTTGTTCCTTTTCTTCCCTCAGCGCTTCTCTCAGTTTTCCGTTTGATCCTCCTGTGTTTATATGACGGTTGTGCGCTCCACTAACTGGAAAAATACTTTTCCGTTTCCTAGAAGGCGGTAATGAACTAGGAGGCAGCTTATTCTTGACAAGACCTTCACTGCAAGCTACTTCTTGTAAAAGCAAACTGTATTTTTCATAGCATTGTGCCATTGTGCGTCGTGGGTAAAAGGAAGCGAATATACAAAAGAATAAAACAAAGCAATTAGTGAACTTCCTGTCGTTAAGTATAATTTGGATTGAATCATAATAAGCCTTTGCATTCCAGGAACCAGCAAAAATATACGTTGATTCATTCATTAAATAAAAATAACATTTACCTAAAATCTAATCTCAGTCCCCGAAAACCATTTTTTCTATTGTCAATCGTTATGTACTGGTCGAACACAGCTTTCAACACGTCCGGAACATATTGAGCCAGAAGAGTCGCAACGCTTGTTCCATTCACCCTGAAAATAAATTGTAGCAAGGATAACATTTATTTATGAACTTCAGCCTAAACTAAACCAGTTTGGATTATTTACTTTCTCTACTTGTTCGTAACATGACGTAGTATGATTGAATAAATTCATAACCCCTGCCGTTTGGGCGTAGAAAGGTCAAATAAGTAACTATAATTAGATAGTCTTGTACTTAAATGGTCATGGTCATGAAAATAGAGTTAAGGATGTGATTCAATATGATTATTGTAATTGACTGTCAATTCTAAAGACATTTAATGGAGAAAGTGATTTACAGCTTAGAATTCCGCCCTTGCTGAACCTCTCAAAATAAGAAAGGCAAAGAATGTGTTTTATGAACGTACCAATGATTTATATTTGCCCCGTTGCTCAAAAGGAACTCCGCTGCTCGGTTCAGTCGGTTTCGAGCCGTGCGGTACAACGGCGTTTCTCCAAGGTCATCCTCCAAATTGACGTTGGCTCCTGATTCCAACAGAATTTCTAAACAGCTATGGATTTTATCCGCACATGGCTTGCACCTGCAATCTTATTAATGCAAGAAACGAAAAAGTGTATCAATTCATACATTACAATTTCAGATTTAGACAAAGTAAAGATCAAGGCAAGAGCAAAGAAAAGTGTACCTTCAATCTTAAAGAGTAAATATTATTTAATTTTCTCTTTCTATTGTTTTATGCCCTTATTCCTTATAATGAAAAATGTACTAAAGCCATAAATCACAGAGTGAAAGTTCTTCTTGACAGTACTTTATGTGAATAAAAATCTTCACGTAATTTTAAGGAAAATTGAAGAAATTTGGGTTTGGAAAAAGGTTATTAGGTTATTGAACAAACCACAGCTGCACAAAGATAGCCTGGAAAAATGTAAACCATTACTGCGATCATTTGTGCGTCTATTATTATCAATTTCTATGCTGCGCTCCATGTAGAGAAAAATAGGGGGAATTGATGTGATTACATCTCATATTTCTTAGTTTTATTCAATAGGTCTATATTTTTCTTTACCTGAACTAACAACCATGTGAATTGCAGTCCAACCGTTATCATCTTGAACATCAGGGTGAGCCAAAAATTCGCATAGGAGGACATTGAGACAGTCCACGGCCTTCTTTTGTGCGGCATGATGAAGTAAACTGAAGTTGCGGTCTGACTCGTCCTGGTAGTCAATGGGAAAATCTCGATACTCGTCTCCGAGCTTCATTAATAAAATTTCCCAATCTCCTATAAAAATCAGCTCTTTCAATTCATCATATATTATCTTGTTGTCACATTTGGTTTTGATATTCCCATTCATTTTTGTAGCATTTGCTTTCGTGGGCCCTTTTTTGAGCTGATACTGATGTTGATGTAATGGAAGAAGGTTGAAACTCTCTTCGTTTGATTGAAGGTTATATTTTCTTCCAGTTGAAGAGAATTTCTTGGAAGGATCCATATCAAACACAAAAATGGGAATCTGATCACAGCAACGAATTCACGATAAAAGTAGAAAGATGTCTGTTTCTTATTTCTCACTTCCGATGATCGAGTAAAGGTAAAATTTCAGCACTTCATTACTTCCATTGCAGTACAGTGCTTCATCTGTTCATTTCAACGATGTGATGAAATGAGATTCACACGGTTTTGAATTTCACTTCCACACGTCACATCACATCAGGAAACCTCATCTCATCAAAGTCTCATCACCGTATGAAATTGATACAATCAAAATTGTGTTTTTCCTATTAAGAAGGAAGCAATAATAATTCGCAATTCGCTTGCCACAGACGAATAAAGCATACTTTTTCCTGCAAGTTTCTAAATAATCTTTGATGTCGACTATTCTTTGATGAAATAATATGAATTTGATTTACCTATAGGTACGTTATGCTTATGTAAATATATGGTAGGTTTTTTACTTTCACTTGATAATATCATTTGCAAGCATAAGGACAAGAATTGAAATGAAGGATATTTTACTAGGCCACAGATTTCTAAATGTCAAAAGTTTTCTCATGGCTCGCCATGGCCCGGAGTTCCATTTCCATTCCAATGCAATCTTCGCAAACAGTGAAAAGCTTTCAGTCCTTCTGGGTAGGTTTGCCCAACTCACGCTTCACAACTCTAGGTTTTTATGCAATTATTTTTTTATGTTATCAAAGTGAAATTCTTATTTTTAACTCAAATGTCTCCAATTCACAAAATTTTATTTTCACGGTTCAGCGATTGTTTTGCAAATGCAGATGTTATTCACTCAGTTTACAATTACAAACTGTATCTTATTAAATTGAGGGTGACTGGCAGTGCATTTCATTTAGTTAATTGCTTAATAAACCTGTTTAATAAAAAAATATGATTTTCTTTATCTGGAACGGCACACTTTTTTAATGTGGCTTAAACAAATAAAGTTGAGATTGAGATCATTCATGTCATTTGACAGCGATACCAAATTCCCCGCTGATAACATTTTCCTGTGATTTACAGAAATAAATTACCTCATGGACGAACTCATTCTCCTTTGAACAGGTTGGTGTTGCATACGCATTGTTTACAATGTATAATACCTGTTAAAATGTAAATACTAGATACGGCGTTAATTGGAAATGTTATAGGGTCATGCAGCCAAATGATGTATGGCTATGGATAACTATGATTATGACTGAATAAAGTCTATTATTACCGTTATCGACTACTGATTATGATCCACGTTGAGAAGGAGATATTTAGAATGCTAATTAAATGAATGAATGTAAAATTAGAATGAATGAACTTTTGCCCCAGAAAATCTCTTAGTCACTCGTGCATAAAACTCTTCAAACTTGCAAGTTGCATAGTGTGCACTGCAGATTGAATTACAGTTAAAGTGTTACTAAAAGTCTGCTATAATTAATAGCATTTGAAGCATTCAAGATGGTTCTGAGACGGCATATGAATGTACCGAATCCACAAGATGAGAAAGTAGAATTGGACGATGACAAAGCTGTGTACGCTGATGAGCTGGAGACACGATGGAAAGTATGAATTACATACTTTAATGTTTAAATTGCATTTCTTTAACCAATAAATAATCTCAGTGTTACTTAAGCCTAAAAACAAAGCATATGTAAAAGTTGTTAAAATGCCATGTATGCGTAGGACTTCGTGCAAAGAGTACGAGTTCACGAAATGCTTAAATGCTTGAAAACTCTCTATGCCCGACTGAGAATCCTCCGTGAGCACACCGAACTCGATCAAATTCTCATAGCTAGGGAGAAAGTCGAACAAGAACAGAAAGCTAAAGAGGCGGCATACACTACATTGGACGATAAAGATCACGATCACAGTATAGGTCCAAGGATTAAAAAAGTTACATGAATTAATGATTTATAGGCTGAAATAAAATAATACTGGGCTATTATATGCATTGTTTAATTTAAAGATGAAACCGAGGCAGAGAAACCAAAATTGGATTCGGAGGAGGCAGATGAAGTGAACCCAGACCCAGTTTTGACAGAGGAGGAGAGGATCAAGTTGGAGATAGAAAAGCGCATTACCGAGTTGCTGGAGATAGGAACTGACAACCTTTTTCTTCATTCTCAAGCGGAGGAGGAAGAAGCCATCGCCGAGATTTATCCAGCTCTGAAAAAAGTACTCGCAGATCCAAAGTACGTGGCGAAACGTGTTATCAAACTGTTTCGAAGTCGAGCAGATCTCACAGAAGAGGACTTTGAAGCAGTCATTGAACTTTGTGAGGATCCACTACAGAAACTAGCGTTAAAAGAGGCTTACGAGGAGAATAAGAAGAGAGAAAAATATTTGCAAAATGCGGGCGAAAGGAAGATAATGCTGTATGAATTCATTAATAGCGGATTCTTTGTTCAGTTTATGCTCATCGTCATTATCGTTTCAATCATTGGAGTCTTTTTCATGACGTTCGAGAGCATTCAGATTCATTACGGTATGGTATGACAGGACTGAAATATAGCATGAAAGTAAAATATGTAATAATCTTGGAATTAATAATACTATTAAATTACAAATATGAATTCGTCATATTTTAGGATTTCCCTTAATTATTATGGATAACTTAATCATTGGGATATTCATCGTCGAAGCCACGTTTAAGATTGCCATCTACAAAGATGACTACTTTAAAAATCCCTGGAATCTTCTAGACATGCTAATTATTGTTGTTAATCTTGTGTAATAAGTTCAAATTAATTATTTTTTTAAAGTTATGGAAGTATTAATGTCATTAATTCATTGTCAAAGTTCAATTTTAATATTTTTCAGTGAGGTGGTCGTTGAGCTAATTACAAAGACCTTGGCGATTGCCACGGATGTGAATGCCAACATTTACTTCAAAATCCTCAAGAGTCTCCGAGCACTCCGATTGTTGCGTATCATCAAGTTTCTCCCTAATTTGCAAGTAATTGTGACCACAGTGTTTCAGAGCCTGTTGTCACTGGGTAAAATATTGGAATTAAACTGTTTATACAATGTGTAAGAAAATTATCTATTAATTGCTTTATATCACAATTAAGGTTCGATTGCTGTTCTCATGTTGCTTTTCATGTTCGTGTTTGCGGTAATGGGTCGTGGCTTGTTTGCTGAAGAGGCGCCTAACAATTTCGGCGAGTTGTGGCTCGCCTTTGTCACGCTCTTCCAGTTGCTCACTATGGATGATTGGTACGACCTTTTGCATGCACTTTATACAGAGGAAGAAACCGAGCGCACACAGTACTGGATTTTCTTCTTCTACCTCTTCTTCTACATAGTTATCGAGAATTTTATCTTTCTCAAGTAATTTAAACGCTTTCATAACTTTCTCAAATTATGTTTTAGTGTATACAAATTTTAAATTATCAATTCAACAATTTTCAATTCAACCTCTTTCAGCCTTTTCGTCGCTGTACTCGTCGACAATTTCCAACTTACGATTGCCGCGACAGAAATTAAAAAGGTGACGAAAAAAGAGTTGATTTTGCTGGAAGAAAACGAAGATTTTGATAAAATATTCAAAGAACTGGACAACGCAATTAGGGACGACGCTGACATAGATTTTGACGCCACCTCCTACGTAGATCCGAGGAAGCCGGAAATGGATGTTCCTGACTATTTTCCTGTTGGAGAAGATTCTAGGTAATTGCTTAATTAAAAGTAAAATCAACAAATATCAAAATGTTTTTTCAAACGGATTATTTATTTTGATTCAGGGAAAAGGTTTTGTTGGAACATGTATATAAGGATATGTGCGCTATGGACTTCGAACGCTTCATGTGGAATCGGAGGCGTGAGATTATACACAATGTCCTGGACAGTGGCATCTCATCTCATGTAAAAGAAGACTATTAATTATTTTTCATTTGCATTTTAATTATTATATCTATAACTAAGAGAAAATCTTAATTAACTTATTGTTTTAATTAGCGAAACTCATGGATAGTCCAAGATAATCATAATCCTGCCGAACTCGGTCCCCTCGCAGATGTGTATAAAGCATAAAAAACTAAATTAATTATTGATTTTAGTGAAAGTGAACATTTTATTTTATCGAATAAACATTTTGGAATTTTAACTTTAGTTCATTATTTAAAGGTTGCTATTAATTCAATAATCATTTTACATTTCAATTGCATACTAAAAATGCTGCAAGTTGCAACAATGCAAATATTGCAAATGCAAAGCATTATGCAATGATTCTTCACTCATTAAACAACTTGACGGCACTCTATTTTTCCACACAAGAACTACAAAGAATCCAAGAGATGAGAACATTATTATCATGAAGGTCTCACTCTGCCCCAGTCTCGGCACATTTTTCCATCAAGCTTGAAGTAGAAGTCACTCATTCTTGCTGAAGCTGCTTTGCCTGTCCGATTTCCCATCTCGTTCGCTGAATGCACAAGAAGTGAGCACAAGTGAAAAATTAACTTTCCAAGCAAGTTAAAGTTTGCTAATTAAAAATGGTAAGTTAATTATATACACAATCATTATTATTTTTGTATAAAGTAGTTTATATCATTTAATTCAGTTAATTTAGTAGATTGTAGTAAAAGTTTGAATAAGATTAATAGAATAAGAATACATTATATCCCCTGTAGATTGTTTATTTATATTGTACTCTAGTTAATGGAAGTCAATTAATAATTAGGCTAGAAAGTTTAAAAAAATAGCTAAATGGAATCTTTTAAATCCGATTTTTTAGACATCCAAGCGCCGAAATAATGGAAGATCTAAGCATGGCCGTGGTCATGTCAAGCCGGTCAGATGCACCAACTGTGCTCGCTGTGTCCCCAAGGATAAGGTAATTATGATTAACCAGTTATTATTGAGCATTTTATTAAGCGATCAACTGTTAAGCATGTTGATATGAAGCAAGCAATAATGTTGAATAACATTTTTAATTGAAATCTTTTTAGGCGATCAAGAAGTTTGTTATCCGTAACATAGTGGAGGCTGCGGCGGTTAGGGATATTTCGGAACAGTCCGTCTACTCGAACTACATTCTCCCGAAGCTGTATGCCAAGTTGCATTACTGTGTCAGTTGCGCCATTCACTCGAAAGTAGTGAGGAACCGTTCCAAGAAGGACAGGAGGATCCGTACTCCACCACCAAGGTTCTCCAGGCCCGTAAGTTATAACAAGGAATTTAATTTAATTACAACCCAAACATAAGTCAATAGCATGAACCATCAGAATTGGTTTAATTAATCATTAATCAATCACTATATTTAATTTTCTTGCAGGATCAAGGGCGTCAGCAACAACAAAATCGTAAGTAAATGATATCGCGGATTAGCTTTGTCTACTCACTTACGATAAGACGACTTTATGTAACATCCATTTGATACGGAGATGATTCAGAAATAAATAATTTTAAATCTGAAAATTTTGCAATCATTCAGGTACTACACTGAATTATTCTTCTTATTATACAATGAATAATATTACCTTATTCTGCAAACTCATTTAGCATCAAATCAATGAAATTCAAAATTCGTTTTTATTTCATTTCACTTAAATCAGCATAAATCTAACAGCGTAGTAATTAAAATTAAATAAATTTGCATTTTTGGACCTCTCCATCCTCAATTTAAAGGCACTAGGAATTAATTTAATTTATTTGCACAAATAAAAATACTGATTAGCGCAATTTTGAGCTACTTGCTAATATTCTTAACATACCTAGTGGACTTGTTAATCAAAGTAGCACTTTAAAAAAGTATTTATAAGCTTATTCGATCGATCGAGTTTTCGTAACGTATCGTTCTGAATGTAGTTTCAGACGCTTAAATTTTTATTGTGAGCGACAAGATTCTTACAATTCTTTATACAATTCATCGTTTTATATTGTCGCAGTCGATCGTTTCGGCCAAATTAGACGGAAAATCTTTTAGAAGGTAGTAATTTAGTATACCAATCAGAAAGTTATATAATTCTAATTTATTTATTAGCTAAGGATGTATTAACAAGGAAATGTGGAATATCAGTTACTAAAATCGTATAACAATGCAATAATTATATTAAAACCATTGTTCGTTTGATATTATTCACATAATATTCTAAATTCTATTAAGGCACTTAACATAATGTCGTGGATCAGATTCATATCACAAATAGGATAGAGTTGATTAATTTAGCATTATTTTGGGTTGAGGAATCAACTGTCTTAAAGTCAGTCATACAAAACGCCTGGTGTCACAAATTGTAACTCTATACAATCAAATTCAATTAAAATTGTAATGAGTGAGCATATTTCTATAACACAGTAATATAGGTATAAGATAATAATTATACATCTAAACATTTAAAATTGACAGTAACTTACATCCGTAAAAGATTGTTGACTATTTTATATTTGGGCACATGTGTACGTTTAGCAACGTTAAATCAGAAATCAATCAAGAAGAGAGATAAAAAGAACGCCAGAATTTTAAGACGACAGTCCGAATAGCTTCAAAGCGTTGTAAGTTGTGGCAAGCGCAACATCTTCGGGCGCCTTTCCCATAAGCGCGGCTATCAGTTCCACAGTACAAGGAAGTGAGCATGGCTCATTTCGTTGGAACGTGCAGTAACGGTTAAGATACGTCATGGACCTAAAAATTAACGTATACTTTCTAAATTTTTTAAAATTGTAATTAGATACACAAACATAAGTATTTGGCTTCACATACCTTGGAGTTATAACTTGCTTAACATCTGCAGACAATTTAGCGGACCGAGCGTTTGGATACATGAAGGGCGCGTCAGTTTCGACTAGAAGTCTTTCCAGAGGAACAACATTGTCTGAAAGCATTTTGCGAACTCCATCGTCAGACTTGTCTTTCCAAATATACCCAGTGATTCCAATATAGAGACCCATTTCCAAATACGCCTTCGCTTGAGCCACGTTTCCTGTGAAGCAGTGGATAACGGAAGGAGGTAAAGATGACTGGTACTTTTTCAATATTTCCAGCATTTCCGTGTGTGCGTCTCTTTCATGGAGAAAGAGAGGCTTCCGTAACCGGCAGGCCAGAGCCACTTGTTTCTCAAACACCTCTAGTTGAGTTTCTGGTGGCGAAAAGTTCCGATTGAAGTCCAGTCCACATTCTCCGACTACAATAATAAATTTATAATTGAATCTCTGATTTACCATTTGCCCAAATATTTACGACAATTGTCAAAAATACCTGCTACACATTCAGGATTCGAAAGTAGTGATTCAATTTCCGACTCAGAAGTTTCATCAAAAGTTTTGGCATCATGAGGATGAATCCCTGCAAACATAAAATTGTAACATTTAAATTAAAATATTTATAAGGTACAAGCTACAATCGAGGCTCCATTCATCCATTCATGAACCATGATTAATTTAAATGCAATGTTAGTACCTGCTGTTGAGAACAGTGTATCTGGGAACAACCGTGTCAGTCTTAATGCTTCCTTGCTGACTAAAATATTTGTGCCGGTCACCTAAAAATGAAGTTTTTGATTAAATTTATTGTTAGTTTCAAAAACAGCCCACGCACAAATAACGATATTTTACTTACCATAATTTTCTGAACGCCAGACTCCTTAGCTCTCTGAACCACAGCGTCCACATCTCTTGAGAATTTTTTGTTTGTCAAGTTGGCACCAATGTCAATTAAAATATAATTACTGTCTACAACATCACTAGCGTTTGGACCTGTCCTAACATCCTCCAGAATATCGGAAATAGTTGCCATTTTCTTAATCAACTTAAGAAGACCAGAAGAGTTCGAGTAGCGTAACCGTAACGGAGCCTTTCCTGAACTAGCTGCACTAAAATACTGACTTTGTTTATTATAACAACCTAGTGAACGGCTCACCATTAAATGTAAGCATCTATTAAACACAACATAAGAAGAATAGAAAATTTTAATATTTAATTGACTCCTTTCTGCGCGCAGCAGTAAAGTGAAAATAAACCTTCTTCACTAAACTAAACCAAAATCTTTTAGACCTTACCGTCTAAACTTGAGTATCATTCATGAATGAGCTGAGGAGCTAAATAAAACGCCAACTCAGATAGTGTCATGTATTCAAAGGCCACCTACAGTTACGTGGTTGAATGAACGTGTAAACATTTTTCACTTGTGATTATTTTATTCTTCTATTTAATCCTTTCTTCGGATATAATGATTGTGCTAATGTTAACTAACAACACATACATACCTAACCTACGTTCTCCTAAAAACCTTTCTAATCTAAGTTAGCTAAGTCCCATGTCCTTTCCGTATTGTCCGTTCCCTTTCCTTTATAAAATTGCACAAAAATAACAATGACTTGACTTTGGTTCAGTTATATTATACTATACCATTATTAAATATTTTAATGGAGGAAGGAACAACATGAAGGAATTTGGTTGTGCTTTGCTTGCTCTTTCAGGCACTAAACAATCCTTGCACTACTTTGATTTGTAACTACCGATTGTCTATTATGAGTCAATGAAGTGTGGAGCAAGAAAGATTTAAAGAGATAATGCTCCTACACATTTAGTTTATTATAAGATAGTTAATAATAAGTTTCATGTTTTTACTTAAGGAAAAATACCAAAAGACCACCAAGAAGACACACCTTGCTTTACTGTATATTATGTTAGAAATACAAAATGCTTTTACAAATATGACTTGCCTTTTGCCTCATGTTCATTTCATATCCCATTCGATTCTCTTTGGCTTTAGCTTGAACTTAAATCTGCATCTGACATGATCATCATCATCATGAATGAGTTGACTATCCAACTTGAAAGTATACTTACAAAAGTATTCCTAATTCCTATGCCACTCTGACGTGACGTGACTCACTGACAAGAGAATTTGTGCATGAGACAAAAGAATCCAAAAGCCTAACAAAAAATGTTACATAAGAACCAGAAGCCAAAATTGCAAATTCACTCAAAAAGCCAACAAGACAAAGACAAGCAACGGTTCTGTATTGTAACGAATCGATCTTCTCTTACTAATACAGCTACATAAGGATCTTTTTATATAGATTGCCAATTTTCCGATAATTGACAAAATAATAATAATCTTATTTTGACATATAAGAATGGATAGTTTTTAAAGTTGCGTTGTTTTGTTGGCGTCTACTGTTTAAGATTACACGCACGTACGCAGAGGGCAGAGAGAATGGCAATGCATAAAATATTACACAGCAGAAGAATGGTGTGGGAGGGAGGAGGGTGATAAATAAATGAGCTTTTTACTTTTACCTACCTATTTTTTATTTATGCGCAGTAGAGTTCCAAGAAAAATTGGACATTCATTTGTGGGAAGGAAAACAGTTTGAGACAAGATGAGAAATGAGAGGTTTGGTTTATGTGACTTCTTTAAGATAAAAATACATGAGATGAAAAATGTATTTTTAGTGTGTGTATGGATTTCGGTCGAAGTTGTGGAAAGAAATGGACGAAATGTTATTTTACACACTTTAAAAGGATTTTTACTGCAAAATGAAAATATCGTTAAAGACGTTTGTGTGGTTGCACTGAAATCGATACTGCTTACCTAAACTAAACACAATCATGTAGGTAGACTGTCGGCGGCACGGCAGTCACTTTACTTTTCATGAAAAGAGTCGATGTCGATAAGGCTCCATTTTAGCAATGAAAATAGGAGAGTTCTACAAAAAACGCCGCAATAAAAACCGACTCTCTTACCTATTCTAATAGAAAAGAAGTTTGTTCTTTTGCCAAAATGAACGAGACAAGCCACATGTGTCAGAGTGAAAATTGCAAACAGATTTTTTCGAAGTCGCTTCTTTTTTTGCACATTATATTTGCGAAAATTAACGAGGAACGGGGTATGCTGACACAGATGTTCCGAACCACAAAAAATATTCGAGACAATTCTGCGCTTTCTAAATAAGTAAGAGGGCGCGATCTTTGTTACTTTGATCAATGCTTTACGACAAAAAAAAATATTAAAAATACTAGAATAGAATGAGAATAATTGAAATGTAATATTATCCACAATTAAAATGTCGATGGGCGTTACATACAATTTTGTATTTATTTTATGTACATACATCATCTTGAATCGTGATGATTGCTCCTTTTAACATGGAATTTGATTAGTTATTATTATTAGAAACGTGTATTAATTATTTAAAATTGATCAATGAGTTATCTAGATTTACGAGTAAACGCAGACGTTCTCTGACATAAGACCAACTTAATATATAATTATTTAATATCAAGTATCCATTTTCGTTTACAAGAAAGAAGGGACACTTAAAACCCTACACAAAATTACCACCGTCGTAATTATTATACTATGAATTATTATAGTATGATGATTAATTAATTTTACTTATAATAATACTTTCTAGTTTACTATTTAGGATCTTCAATCAACGCTGTGGCTAAGTCTGCCATTTTTGGATACTTCAGCTTTTTCTTGTCCATTTCTTCTTGTGCCCAAAGTACGAATTTGAGCAAAAATCCCAATTTTGACACCGACGAGTCTGGAAATTGTTGAGTTAGGAAAGCTATATTAAATTCACTGGCAACTTTCTGACGATGTGATAAAGCTAAAAGATCGCCAAATGGAGAATTTTCGGGATCTTCAAATGCAAGGAGGGCGAGTGTTCTGAAATATAGTTAAAAATGAACTTTCACTTTAAGCATTACCAAATTCAATCAGTTTGAACCATTAGTGTACAGTTTTAGCACGTGTATTAAATGTAATGTAATTAATTACCTCTCCAGTTCTTCTAGCACTTGGAAGTTTTCTTCGCCCTGATCTGCCAAATGTTCCTGAGCAAACTGGAGTGCTTCGTCGATATTTTTCTGCCTAATTAGTTCGATTAGATGCTGTTGTTGTAAGTGGAAGAATAAATAGCGGTTATCATCGAGGAGTTGCGGCTGGAAGGAGTTAATCATATGAACAGCTTCTTGTATTCTTCCGTCTTGTATTGACTCCAAGATTTTAATTCGTTGATCTAACGTGGTTAAATCCACACCAGGCTCTGTCCCAGACTCGATTTGAAACTTTTCAGCAGCATCTTTGAAGCCTTCGGTTACCAGATAATTCATGATTAGCTTGTTAATCTCAGATCGCGGGATCTGAACTGTTTCAATCTTTTCCAGCCACTTTTCTTTCGAAGACCCCATGTCGTCCTTCGTAGATGTTTTCGGATCTGTGCTCGTACTCCCCGACATTTGGAATCGGCCTGGCTGATTTAATTGGTGTCTGTCCTGTCTCCTCTATTAGCAACCTGCAATTTCAATTAATTAAAAACTGTTATCAAGTGGAAAAAGTAACTGATCATTCATCATTCAAACTCCGTCTTTCCTTTCGACTAAAAATACAAAACCAAACAGAGCAATGATAACGAAAAATCATTTGTAGACATTTTAGTACAAACAGTTTCCTGAATAAAACAACTAGTTAATTAAACTGGAAAAGTTACCTTTCCAAGTTGACTGTCCTCTCTCGAGATAATCTGATACGTAACAAATTACGACGTACGCGTAATACAAAGGAATTTTTCTTGTGAATCGAACTTTATTATTTTTATTTATTACCAATAAAATAACGAATCAGTTTTACTTGTATTTAATTACAAATTGCAATTAACAATAACTCACGCTGCTGGTCCTGCTTTTGTTTACTAATTGTCTTTTTGTGATCTATCTGATGTGACTGAAACCTTGTTTGTATCATCCACTCTTCCTATACTCCTATGGCCATGCACATGCAGTAGATGAAATGAATGCAGTAATGAAACTTGTGTCCGCTTTGTTTCATTTCATTGGCTGTATAACACGGACGGAGCAATGGAGCAATACTTAAATCGAATACAGTGAAAAGACAGAGTATAGTATAACACAACAAATTAACAAAAGCGTGTTAGTTATATCAACATTTCTTTTTACTAAAACTTCTACTATAAAACTCAAAACTCCACTTACTCCAGTCTCCAACTCCACAGTGTATTGTTGACTGTATAATAGAATTTACATTTACTTCAACAATTCAATTACTAAGCACATATCGTTTGTGTGTATTGTGTAAGTACACACAGAATAGAATAGAAAACACTTTTGCCTGCAGTATTAAACGAGTAAACCTTAACCCTTTCATATTACTTTGCCTGTAAAAAGCTGTATATATAAAGCTTTTTGGTGTTATGTTGCATGTTGTATTGTAAAATCTCTGCCTGCTAAATGTGCTACAGTTTTATACCAGAAAGCTTTTTTATGAAGTTTATCAAATCAAATACACTTTCGGTATTGCTTATCCTCAGTTCAGTTCAGTTGAGGAGTCTTGTGTCTTGTCTTGTGTTAATTTGCTAGCTTTACATTTTCGTGTGTACTCCTTAAAATTACCTACTTTATAAATACAATACAGTGTACGTACATACTTTTTACTTTGATATTGTCAATTGTATTATCATCATCATAATCAAAAAATCGTAATCTAATGTTATGATGTTTTAGGGAATTCTCTCCTCGTCTTGAAAAGGTTTTAGTTGCATTTTCCATTCTTTTCATCCAGCAGTGGAGATTTATTTTGCCGAATGCCGACTGAAGTTTGACTATTCTATTTTCTATATAAAATATCGAACGAAGTTAAAGTATTTATTATTCAATAGAAAGTGTTTATATGTAAAAACTTGTTGTAAACAAACATTTCTTGATCAGATCGATTAACGTGCGTGCTGAATGCATATTTCTTAATTCTTCCTGATCATTTACTTGATTGCTAGTTTAGAGAGTCAGTAAGCAAAGCAGTGCAGTGAAGTTATTGAAGTGAATCAACAAACAGCTTCAGCTCAGCAGGAATTGGACTAATTATTGACTGAGGTATTCATTTCTTTCTTTACCCTTACCTTTGACTTAATTCTGGTGTGTCATATTAGCAATTAGCATAATATATGATTTACCGAGCATTTAATTGATTCAATTATGTGCCTAATTACCTATACATACAAATACATAATCTACGATCTAAACGGGTAAACGAATTATTGGAATGTGTCATTTGATTAAGGTTTTGACAGTTCACAGTTGATTCAAAGACTGCATCATCAACAAAAGCACTAGCTTGACGTCAGCGTCGGTTCTCCATAAAATAATGAATGATTAGTGATTACTAATCATTAAATGAAACGAGTTTCTCTTATCATCTAATGTCTAATAAATTCATAAATTGTGTTTTGTGTTTTCAAAATACGCATTTGGCTACCCTTCAAAGTTGGCAGAGGAGGTAGTAGCACTCGAGTTCACGGTTATTAATTTTTGTAGAGAAGTTTTGGAGTTTTATTATAATAATTTGTAGAATTGTTCGGTTGAAAAAATCTACCTTAAATGTTAAACCTAAAAATGATAAAAGAAGGAGATACTATATACTAAAAACGTGAGAGAAAAAAGAAAAAATCGAGTTGCTTGCTGCTGCGCTGCACTCATTCGGTTTTGTGTTTTGTAGCAAATCTTGAGCTTTGATTTGTTTTGCTCGGAGATTCAACTGAAATGAAATGTATAGGCAGATTTTAAGTGCAATCCTTTCCCCTTCCTTGCTTCGTATTCGATCGAACGAAACTATACTTTAAAGAACTCATTAGTTAAGATTATGTCGCCGAAGAATCTTTTGAAGATTTCGACTAATTTTTCCACAGCCAATTAAAAGCTTTACGCGTATGCAAGTTAATGGAAGCAGAAATAGAGTATAGTAGACTTAAATATCTATACATCATACATTCATTAGGGGCTGTCCATATAGAAGCTTCTAAAAAATCGGCGATTTTCATGACCCAGTCACCCTCTTTAGTCACGCTTTTAACATGGGGGTAAATGGGAGCCTCCATACCCACTCACCCTCCCCAAAGAGAAGCTTCTATATGGACAGCCCCTTACTTTCACTCATGGATGGGTCCGGTAAGGAAGCAAGTAAAGCTTTATAATTGTAAAACGTACTAGTGAATTGGAAACCAAGATTTCTAAACAGTTGAAGCCATTGCACTTTTTCATCTTTACTTTTTACTGATCGTTCATTCTTTATATTCTTGATGCTACTTCCTTTTCCTTTCCATACGCCTTCTTGCACTTGTGTCGGACTACGGAGAAACGGACGTAGTGATAAAGTTGTATTTTTCTCTTCCTGTTTTTATTATGTCATAGGAAAAGCAAAAGCAAAGCTGTGCATTTTGGCAAGGAGAAGCATTGTAAAATCTGAAACCTGCTGTGCAGCATTAAATACAAGGCGTCACTTATGTAATGTTGTTAATGGTTAATGAGCATGTACTTTTTACATCATATAGCACGAGAAAGTGTAAAAAACCCACTGCTAACACAAACAAGGATCATCTCTTCCTTGCTCGCTAGGAAGGAATGAGCTCATCGAAACTAGAGTGGTTACTCACAGTAGTACATTATTTATTGCGCGCTGTTTAGAATACCATTAACTTGAAAGTTGAAACCCAAGTCAAGTCTTACTGCCTGTTGATGTCGTTTCGCGTTTCGGTGAGATGATTATTATTATCATGACGAAAGGAAGTCTACACACACTCATCATATCATCCTCTTGACTCAGGAAAAATTGATTAGATTAGAATGGTCTGACTGACCGGACATGTAAAAGTAAAAGTAGCATTGTTGCAATTTAGTGGTTCTGAATGTTATTGTATGAACATGAGCATGAGTGTGGAACAAGAGATTTAGATTAGAAGCTACATACGTCGTAGTACCAAAATCGTTTATCGTTCGGTTCGTTTATATAATTTGCAGTTGTTTTATTATGAGTTGCGCCGTTGCGCGTGCAATTCGATAAGAATTGTTTCATTAGAAGAATTTGTACATACATGATTTTTTATGAACCAAGATAGAATACAAATATTAACTAGGTTTTCATTGTATTTAGTGTTTGACACAATTCATACTCACGAACGACTTTTATTTAGTTCCTTTCATACCTGAAAAGACACGTTGAGTGATTGGTAATTGGTACCACTCTGCCACTCTTATTTTCATGCATCTTGTGTAATTAGTTGGCTGGGGCAATTAATTACTGTAATTAGAAATAGATGTGCATGACACAGTCTCAGAGACCCACTTGCAAAAAATAACATCTTCATTATTAGCTCATAAGAAAAGCTGGTAAGATGTAATGTAATTACCTACGTACTAAACCGACAAAAGATCATTTGTTAAAAAGATTTGCGAATGTTATAGCAAGTTAATGCTTCATAATTTGTCCTATCTTGAAAAGCTCCTATAAAATAAAAGTTGGCATTTACCGGCATGATTTATATTGGAAAACCAAAATGCATAGCTTCATTCGTTCGAATATCAGATTTGCACAATTCCTTCTTATATTATTTTCATGAAGTAGTAATATTCTGATCTTGAAAAAAATCTTTCCGGGCTGCAAGTGTTTAGAGGTCGAATGGTTGTTGTAATCCATACATCATAATAGACAATAGGAAATAAAACGTACCTCGAAAGTATTCCAAGTATCTCGTGTTGTACGATGCAAATTTGCGAATCATGATCATGTTAGTTAAGTTATCCATCCGTCACACTTGGTTTTCTAGGTTTTAAAAATGAAAGCAAAGTAGTAAGTAAGCAAAATTAAATGAGTACATAAAAGATAGGATAAATCCTTTGTTTCTTTCAACTAAAACTCTGTTGTTTTGCAAGTTAAAGTTGCACGGGCACGGATTAGTTGGCTGCTTCTGCTGACTGAGCCTGTAAGTAAACGTCTTGACGAACTGATGATAACATTTTCTCCTTCCTGTTGCAAATTTTTCT
This sequence comes from Cyphoderus albinus, assembly GCA_021029165.1. NCBI lineage: Eukaryota > Metazoa > Arthropoda > Collembola > Entomobryomorpha > Paronellidae > Cyphoderus > Cyphoderus albinus. Next base: position 24,917 of record VYYJ01000584.1, read on the forward strand.
CTCAAAGAGTTAGCGTTTGGGAAGAAGAAAATAGTTTCAGTCAGTTTATATACGTAGTAGTGGCAGTAAAAAGCAAATAGGAAGTGCATCTAATTTTCTTTTGCAAAGGAAACCCGTGCCAAATTATATCTATGTACTATAATGGTTTCTTTCCTTTCCCGTACAATGGTTTAATGCGTTATTCGCCCTTTCCTTGTTTGTTTTGTGGTGCTTTAAACGTAGTTCTTTTCGTTTCGGTGTACTTTGTACGACGAATTTATCTTTATCAATTTATCAACTAATAGCTCTGGGGAGAGGATTGAGGTGACCACAAAAAGTTTTAGGCACTGTAGTAAAAGTAGAAAGTTATCTCCATCCTGCAAACTCAATTGTAAAAGGTCATTCAGTTACATACGTAGACATTAACGCGTTTTAGTTTTACTTACTCGTTCGTATTTAGTTTCATTCTCAGTTTGGTTCTCAAATGTCAATTAAAGTGAAATATTTCTTTATTTCAGAGAATTGGTGCAGCGAGCCATAAAATTACATGAGACTTCAGTCAACGCTTATTTGGAAGGAATAACGTCTTTGAAAACGTGTACGTTCACTTGTGGCATCCTTGGTTCTATAATTCTGCGTGGTAAGAATAGCTCCTTATATGTAATCCATTTCAGTTTTGATTGCATAATGCACATTAATATCATACGAACGATTGTAGGAATAGGAAAGGAATATTCATTTCATAAAAGGAAACTTTTTTGCTTGTGCCTTCTAGGAATTGACTGACGGAGATTGCAGCAGTTTCATCAAGCCATTAATGTCGTCGTAGTCGGAGTGAAGTGTCGAGTGGACCGGACTGGACTGGAATATTAGACAAAATTGTTGTTATTTAATAAAGTGTAATTATCCACTTTACTGAAGCCGAGTGCTGATGGTCTAAAGGAGGATTTGGACATACGAATTCTTGCGTGAGCCTGACTGATGCAGTAATAGATTCGTGTCATCGCCAGCCACAGTTTTAGCAATTGAAAAGAAACCGCAACACAAGGAAGGAGCTTGACAAATTAGTTAACTTCTCTGTTGGACGTTTAAATCTAAAGTAGCCGTGGAGTGCAGCGAATTTTTGTTGTTTATGAATTATGAATGACATGGTTAATTTATGCAGCAATTCATAACTGGTGATTGTGGCAGGACTTGATTTCAGAGAAAGGCAGAATAAGTGTCTCATACCGTCGTCAACCCACAAAATTTCATCATCAGCGAAAAAAGAAGCTTCCAAGACAGTTCTTTGTATTATTGCTTGCTGCTGTTCATTTAGTAGCGGACTTTATTGTTCAACGACCCATTTTTTGGTGTGGGTTTTCACTATCGATCTTACATTATTTTGTGTGAGTCATTCAGGAAAAATAATAAAAGTGCTGTACTTTGGTGTTTTTGGACTCTTGTGTAAATGATCTGCAGAAAGTGTGCAGAAGAAATACCATAAAGCAAAGAATATTTCATCGAGAAAAAGTTTATACGATCGAGTCGCAAATTTGTTGTGTCCGCAGGCAAAAATGGGTGTGAAAGTTTACTATTCGGAGATATCAGGACAGAAGGAGGTAACGTTTGCCTTTTTATAATAAAGTTTTGTAGTAATTGTAATTTTCGTTGGGTTAGGAATGGAGATATTTTAATAAGTTGTACACGAATTGTTTTTCCAAAATAGGTGAAAAAGAGGCAGCAACGGGTGATGATGATTCTCGAGAGCAAATTGATTCCGTACGAGGCGATTGACATTACGGCGTCAGAACATGGTGACGCTATATTACTTATATTTATATTTTGTATGTTTACTCTTCACAATCTCCATGAATTAACATCCTTTTTTTTACCTTCGATAGAATCTGATAAGGAATATATGCTTAAAAATGCCAAGCCAAGAGGAGATGCCAAATATGTGTTGGCTCCACAAGTTTTTAACGACGAGGAATATATTGGAGTAAGTGGATATGAGCTAAACTAAGTAATGTGGACTTTAGTAGTGTGGATTTTATTAACGAAGAATTGTTCATTTTGCAGGACTTTGAAGATTTCGAGTTGGCAAATGAAAATGATGAATTAGAAGCGTTCCTGAAATGTCCGAAGGTTGAGAATAATAATATAAAAGTAGCCAATGGTACTTCGAGGGGAAGTTCTGCAGATGCAGAAGCCAAGCCAGCATCAGATGCCCCTGTTCAAAATGACGCACCTGCAGAAGAACCAGCTCCTGCGGCAGAAGCGGAGTCAGCACCGGCTCCAGCGGAGGAACCAGCTGCGACTGAAACAACTGAGCCTTCAGCCGACGGAGGCGAAGAGGAAGAAGCTGCTGAGTAGAGTTTAAATAATTATACTGTAACCACTTAAAACAACTAACCGATTTGAGTTCTGCCGTTCCCCCTTCGCTAAGAAGAGGCTTCAAATGCATCGAATAACGTGCATCAAGTTTGAGACCTTTTGTTAAGTCACTATGAATGAAGGACAAGGAATATTGTACTAATTTTAATTAAAACTCATTACTTTTACAGTAAAAATGTTGTTGGGGCATGTGTTTTATCTGTTTTATGCTCACTTCGGATTCAGGATGTATGATAATTGTACGTAATGTAATGAAGAAATTGAAACAGAATTTTTATTACAGCGAACTGATGATTGTTGAATTTATGTAGGGATAATTTATGTGGAATGATATGATATTATTTACATACGTAACGTAATGGCTTTCTAGTATTAATTTCGTAACATATACTAAGATATTATTCTAAAATTTGAGATGCATACATGAGGAAACATTTTTTGGAATGGATATAAGTGTGCAAAAATGCCTAGAACCTAAAAACCTTAGGTTTCTTTGCGCCTGGCTATGACTTACATATTAGAAGTCATTTCTTCGGGTAATTCCATACCAGTACCAACGATTTCCCATTCTCATCTCATTCATTTTAATATTTGTAATCAGTTAAAAATATTTTATTCTTTTGAGTTCAGGAACGAGACGAAGCCGTTGTTCATATTTCCTTTAGAAACAGGCAATGGATAATTTAAAAACAATGCAAGTAAACAAAAGTTAAATTGTACCAACTGTAGCTTGTTGCAGATTTCATATCATAGTTCAGCAGACAATAGAATTTTACATATTTTTTACATTCATGTGTACGAGTAATTATGGTGAAATTACTAAGCTAATGCATTGTCAGCGAATATTAATGGCTGTATAAATGAAGCTTGGATTTGAATGAAGTCACTTCTATGTAGCTTTGATACTGATGATGCTTCAAAAGGAAATTTAATGTGTTGAAGTTGCAAATTAATTACTGGTTGCTCATAGCCTGTTTCTTTCTGAGATCTGCATTCCTCAAATTGAGCGGATTCAATATGAACTCACTTAAATAGGTGATTTTAATCAAACCGATATGATAACATTACCTTTAATAGATATTGTTAGTCCTAAGCACAAGTGATCAAAATTCATTTTTGCCGACTTAATCGTTTATTCAAAATTGCTTCAACTTACAGGAAATGAAAACATTTCGAGAAAAAAATGGAAAACATCGGTTGTGTAATATCTTACTAATATGCAATTTAATGCAAGGAACTTGGATTTAGCGTTCTTTGATTCACTGCACTGAAAGGAGTTTTAATCGGTTTATTGTACTATTAATCTCCTTACCAAATGCAAGTTGTATCAAAGTTTCATATTCATTTTAAGTTTTCACCAGATTTACTTAATTAATTAAAATTAAAAGTGTGGTTGTTCGATTGATGTATATGTAAATCTAAACTAAAATCAATTAAATTTTTTAACTGTTCTATGAAAGTATATGTAATCTGTACACAGAAAATTATTTATCTAAAAACACTGTACGTTGCAATGCAATGCGTACTTTTAGTTAATAGTCAATAAAACCTTTTAAATGTTGATGTATCGACTCTTAAAAAATTCTTTCCGTTTATTCAATTTGAAATCATTCAATTCAATACACGGCCGGACAAGCTCCGATTTAGACTTTAAAATTTAAACAAAATTGCTTGCATTTTAACAACAGTTCAAAGAAATACTTAACATTTATAACGAGCTCACAACTCCAATTCGATTTGATTTTTACTATATTTGCATCAGTGCATCAGGATTCGATTTAATGTAATATTTCAGAGTAATAACAAAATCAAATTAATTATGTGCGATAAAAATAAAATATTATTATCCACTTAAAGATTGTCATATAACTTATAGTTAAACTATATTTGTTCTAAAAACCAGACTGAATTTCATTATCGGTCAATGTCGGAAAGTACATTTATAAACATTGAATTGTGTATTCGATATAATTGTCTGAGTTTGGAAAAATTAGAGAAAAAAGTAGAAAACGAGAATAAAAACATTTTATGTCAACAAGAGAAAAAAAATCTGCAGGAATGACTCCCACTTGACTTGTGTCATCAGGAACTAGAAAAACGAGGTAACGATTTTTTAAAAATCTTTCCAGGAGTCTCTAATCAGTGCCAAAATAACGCTGCCCAAAGTGATTCGGAGCGATTGGATGGACTTCAGAAGTGAGAATTTTCATCTACGAGTACACAATAACAAAGTGATTTTGAATTTCCAATTTTGAAACATTTTAAATATTATCCACAAAAGAAGGAGTTTTTAGTAAAATTCTTACGGTTGGAAATGCTGACAAAACTGATCTGACAGCAGTAGGTGTGCAAAAAAGATTTGCCAAGATGACATTCTCTTCATGAACAAGATGCTCTTTCAAAACATTCACGGACTTGATCACCGTGTTCCCAGTGGACATAATTGGGTACATTAACAGAACCTTTCGAAATTGAATGTCATCGGGGAATCTTGCGTACACCACATGCGCCTCATGCGTGTCAGCGTCACTCTCCACAAGAATCTTCCCAATTCGAATGGAACGACAGCAGTCCCTAAGTCCTGCTTCCATTGACTCACCACTCCTAAATATATTTTTTTTAAATGCCAAATAAGATCATGTTGAAAGGCGTTTGATAACCAATTAATTTTAAACTAACCTCACAATGCTGACACCACAGTTACCCCTCTCATACTTGAGCCCATCATAAGTAGATCCAGTGGGGGTCACAATTGAGTGCCGACTAAAGGGAAGAAGATTTAATGAGTCCTCAATCACGAGCCGAATCTGAGGATTTTGAGACACAATTACTGCAACTGCTTCAAAATATTATTTATGTGACTTAAGAATTAATTAAAACGGTCTTTCTATGGCGTACATACCAACCGGTCAGCATAAAATTTAAAATCGCTTCGAGACGTGTTTCTGTAAAATATAGAGAAATCAGATTTAATGCGATTTGTTTAATTTGACGGCTTGGCTTAGCTCTATCTAACTGATCAGTAAAACTTACTTGTCTCGAATTATTGTTTGCAGTTCCCGAATTTGACATGAGACCGGTAAAATTTTAAAATTTGGTCCGAATTCGTTTTCTTTAGGATTATAAATCACAGGTCCCGGTGGAGGAGTGGCAGCAGTTCGCCTGGAATTGAGAACTTTGTTTTGCGAAGTTGGAGTTCCAGGAGTGCCATCAATATTGTTAACTTTCGAGGGGGATGCGGAGGGAGAAAGTGTTCCAGTGGTGCTTGTGCTTCCCAGATCTGAGCGTTGCTGGACTGAGGAAGGTGACTGAGGTACCGTGGACACACCCGAGTCTGCAGAGCTCCCAGGGCTTGGATCCTCTTGTCCGTTCTCGGGGTCATTTAAATTCTGATTACCAGTTTCCAATTCAACCATCTCGGAGCTTTCCTTCTCGTTCTCACTATGTGCGGGTAACCTCATGAATGTGGTTGGATTGAATTCAGTTTTCTTTTCGTTCCAGATTCGCAAGAATATCTTTAATATAAAGTCAAAGCCTTCTTAGGTTTAAAGTTTGCACACTTAAATATTTTATTATAAATATAAATCTGAGTTTAAGTTTGACTCTCTCTCTTACTTCCACGTATATATTTTTTAACGACCTATAAGTTAATTAGCAGATGCAAAAACTCTTGGTGGGGCAGAGTTGCTAGCCAAAACCAAAAGATCAAAGGTATTATTATTATTATATTTATATAATGGCACTAACGTTTTGCGTACATAATGTGACGGACAATTGACTGCTGCAATGTAAGACGGAGCAAAGAAAGAAAGACGAAGTGAAAGAAAGAGCCCAGGTCTGAGACGACACGAGAAGTTTTATGCCTTCCTCCGAAGACTACCGTGTGGACCACGTCGTTGAATGCTTCGTGTAAACATGTTACCTACATCAAAGTTTATAGTACATTTATACCACTACCAGTTTACATACACTTTTCCTATGTTATGTTTGTGTACAATCTTTTACCAACCTTTACAATGAATGTGTGCAAAAGATGCACTCACGAAACGAAGTCAGGCTGTAATACCTAGAGAAAACACATGGTTCCACTTCCAGTTCCCGGACCATCGTCATCTGATCATAGTCTGGTCGAAAAAGGGAAGGCACCGACTCGAACCGTTCCAATGTGAATTATTTAATTGGAGTAATTCAATTGCCTTGGGAGGCACCCTGCGCTCTGCAAGAGTGATGTGTGTATGTGCCTCTGTGATTCACATAAAGTACATTTAATTTTAAAAGTAAATGGACACAGACCTTTGAAAGTTGTTGTGATGATTGGAGTGGCGGTGTTCACATCGAAATTATCCAGGGGTCTCATAACTACTGGTGGCAGTAGAATCTTACCATCCGTCTCATTAGCACCAGGAAGCCGGTCGATCCACTTGTCTCGCGTAGTTCTTACATCCACCTGGAAAAAGAATAAAACAACGGAGTCATCAGTAACTCCACCAAAGGTAACGATAAATAATTTTATTACGAACCACCGGCACCGGCAGTTGCAAAGTCGCTTAACTCATGGATAAAATATGTTAAAGTAGGTAGGTTAATGAAATGTAATTAATTGGGCGAAACAGTCAGCTTTAAAGCTACTGTAAGCTTTTAAAAGTCCATTAACTAACTATGGTTTATTACTGCAGAAAATAAATGTAATTCCGCCCCACCGTCTCTGCTTTCACCCAGGCCATACATCCCTGGCACGAGAGTCCATTAAATTAAATGGAGCTAAAGAAATTAGTACTAGTCACATGGTTAAACACATGCTTTCATATTTATGGCCTAAGGTACGTTAACATAACTTAATAAATTTGGTGTTTTACCATTAGAAAAGTTAATTGATTTATAATTCGGTTGGTACAGGATGAAGCTGAATTACGGAAACGTGTGACTGTCGCTCTGGGTCTTTTAGTGGGTGCGAAAGTGCTAAATGTCTGTGTTCCTTTCCTGTTTAAATTGGGAGTGGATTCACTTGGACAAGTACCCGATTTGACGGACCCTGTTACCACCGTCTCCACTTTTACCTTTGCTGTGCTTTTAGGATGTAATGAAGATAAGATTAATATTCGGTAATTGATTTTTCTCGTACTTGGAGAGACTTTTCAATGTGAATTTGATTGTGATTTCTAACTTTCAGATGGTATATCGAGAGCAGGAGCCGCAGGATTTAATGAACTGAGAAATGCGGTTTTTGCTAAAGTTGCTCAAAGGAGTATAAGGAAAATCGCCAAAAATGTGTTCTTGCATTTGCACAATCTAGACCTGTCCTTTCACCTCAGTCGGCAAACTGGTGCTCTTTCAAAGGTAATGGAATGATAATTAATGTCTTACAACAAAATTCTGTGAAAAGGGGTCAGTGGATACGTTTCAGAATTAACGAATCATTTTAAAAATTCAGACGATAGATCGAGGCTCTCGAGGTATTAACTTTGTTCTTACAGCAATGGTGTTTAACATCTTTCCCACACTGTTTGAGTTAGGGCTTGTCGCTTCCCTTTTGGTAAGTGTATCATTATATCATATCACAATTAAAATATATTATGATATTATGGACATTAATTGAAATTTGACAACTTTGGCTTGTTTGTGACTTCAGGGATACAAATATGGTCCAGAGTTTGCTGGTTTGGCAGTGGGTTGTGTGGCATCGTATGCAGCATTTACCCTGGCCGTTACCCAATGGCGGACAAAATTCAGGGTGGATATGAACAAAGCAGAAAATGCATCGGGAAACGTGGCTGTCGACTCACTCTTAAATTACGAGACTGTAAAATATTTCAATAATGAAAAGTTTGAAACGGAGAGATACGATAAAATTTTACAAAAGTTTGAAGCAGCTTCGCTAAAGACTAGCACGTCCTTGGCTGCATTAAATTTCGGACAGAATGCTATATTTAGTGTGGCACTGAGTGCCATTATGTTGCTGGCGGCGAGGGAAATTGCCCAAGGTAATTCGAATTTAAATTAGATTACTTGATATACAATTCATCATTCAATTAAGGATCAAATTACTTACTTACATTTTCTTTTCTCTGAAAAGGCAACATGGGAATTGGAGATTTGGTCATGGTGAACGGTTTATTGTTTCAATTATCTGTACCGCTTGGATTTCTTGGGTCAGTGTACCGAGAGGTCAGGCAGGCTATGCTTGATATGACCACCATGTTTGCTCTTCTCTCAATCCCAACCAATATTCAAGTGAGCAATTTAATTTTAAAGTAACAAACTAGATTTTTAAATGTTTTGGCATGTTTGGGGTAATCTTGTAACATAACATATGAAATAATTCAGAATAAAGAAAATGCAGCAGTGGTTCCAATACTGCGTGAAAATGCGTCGATAGAGTTCAAAGATGTCACCTTCGGTTATCTCGAGAATCAACCGATCCTTAAAGATTTTAATTTGCGGGTTGAACCAGGCAAGAAAATTGCAATAGTTGGTGGCTCTGGATCCGGGTACGAAGAAGTTCAATGTTCTTTATTAACAAGCGAAAATGTGGTTTCCGCACACGTTTTCATTTTTTTATGATTTCAGAAAATCAACCTTCGTGAGACTATTATACCGCTTCTTTGAGCCGCAGCAAGGAAAAGTCATAATTGGGGACAAAAACATAGCTGACGTTGATTTAGACACCGTCCGTAAGGCGATAGCGGTAGTTCCACAGGTGAATTTAATTTCATACTACGTTCTGGCCTTGTTGATCTCGATCTTGGGTACTTACGTGATGTGATATTTGTATTTCCCTATATAGGATTGCGTTTTGTTCCACGACACAATTTCATATAACATTCAATACGGAAATCTACAGGCTTCGCCGGAAAAAGTTATTGAAGCTTCCAAGTTAGCAAATTTGCATGATTCAATACTGAGATGGAAGAATGGGTACGCTACGCAAGTTGGAGAAAGAGGCTTAAAGCTCAGTGGAGGTACAACTAAATTTAAACATTTAATATATGCTTAAAACTCTCTTAAGTTAAGAGTGTCTATACTTTCCCCACTTTCTTCTACTTTTATAAGGCTGTTCATTCATTTTACGTACCGTGAAATAAAATACATTATTTTTGGATATTGAAACAATTCAGGTGAAAAACAGAGAGTAGCAATTGCCAGAGCGGTGTTAAAGGATACGCCTATTCTAATATTTGATGAAGCGACGTCTTCTCTAGATTCTCTAACGGAACAGGTGGGTGAATTAAATTCCCCGAGGAGTAGTTTTATATTCCACTTTACGGTTTATGATTATTAAGTTTAAAATGTACCTGATGAACTCAACACGAGTGTCCCCAATTTTAACATATTCTATAGAACATTTTGGGAGCATTGAAAGCAGCCTCACATGGAAAAACCTCGATCTGGATTGCTCATCGACTTTCTACTGTCATAGATGCAGATGAAATTGTTGTATTAGAAAATGGCAGAGTTTCGGATAGAGGAACACACGAGGAGCTTCTGAAACGGAAATCGTCTTTATATCATACATTATGGAGCACTCAACAAAACTCTTCGAAAGAGGGAGCTAAAAATAAATAAAATAGTTTTGTAGTGATGTTTTGAATTGGCTTGAATAAATTAAAATCGACATGAAAAATTTCTGCCGCTCTTATTACATTTACACAGACTAGCAAAATATAATGCATTGTTAAGAGTTTGAATTTAATGGTAAATCAGCAACTGGAGGAAACCTGAAACATTTTTATTATGTAGACTAATTTTAAGTTTCACTCATCTTCCCCGCATTTTAACTCGCGGAAAATTATCCACGTAGAACTAACAAACAATTTTAATTTTAACTAGACACTTGTGTTCCCTAAGTTTATTAAATTTTAAGGTGTGTACATACGTAAGCGTTTAGTCTACGTAGGCGTTTTAATTCCATCAAAAAACGATGGACCCGGTGACCGGTTACATATTGCGAAGTGGTATAGTGGTATCCCATCATTTCATCATACGATTGACTTTGCCCTAGCCATTTCAGGTTTCGGTTAGAAATCTAACCTTAAGCTGTCAAAAGAAAGCATGTCTCGCATTGCCCATTTCCCCTACAATTGTAAATTAACGGTGAATGGTAAATGGCATTTCACTTACTGCGTCGTATTTGAGTAATTAGAAGCAAGTACCTCCTCATAACTCCCACCGACTCAGTCATCATTTTAATGGGTGAAAACATACTTTGAAATAAAAGGTGAAGCTCACAGAAATGGAAGATTATTGTAAAATACACAGCGCATTATTAGAACCCCGAATCAAAAAGCTGTATAATGATAGTGATATTAAAGTGGAACTGCAAATAAATGGATGAGCCGAACCGTCAAGCTGCCGTACCCCATGACCCTTCTAGTCTCGCCATCGAGTATTGCGATGTGATGAAACCTTAACATTTCATTATTTCACCACTCCTTCCATTCTCTTCTGGACAGAAAATGCAAAACGAGACGATAACAAATGTTTAGTTTTGTTTGCCGCAATAATGGCCTCGAAAAAGGTATGCAATAATAAAGAGCTGAATTATTAATGCCGTGCCAAACCTATGTATGTGTACTCAGATAACGAGAAGAACTCAATTATCACATTCGTCAAATCACCATTTTATCCGAAATACTCATCGTTATCATTGTCATCGTTGAGAGAGCAATCAGCAAATCAACATAATAAACTCGAATTCGTCAATTTACCCCAAAACGTTCATGTCTGTGTTTCTGCAAATATGTATGTGTATTTGCAAAATAAAATGGGAAATGCCAATGGTGGAAATAGAAATAGATGACAATAATGAATACTTAAATTTTGTATTTTTCCTTTATGCAAATTAAACCAGAACCGACATCATGCAATTTTATAGTAAAGCAAAGCATTCAAAAAAATTGGTACAAAGTCAATTACGTACATCAATAGGGCAAAAATTAACCTTATGTAAGGTAAGTTCATGGTCACAACAAACATTGGTTCGTTAGTTCGTTTATTATGGTGATATGCTCAAAATGTGCAGCTTTATCCTTCATTATCAATTACCAATACTCTTGTCCGTTTACTCTCTTATTCTCCGCTGAAAATGGATGTGGGCATCGAATACCAAGTCACTGAGTACTTACAGGATTCTTTCTTTAAATTATGCAGTAAACACTAACTAATACGTCTGCTATATATAAAGCTCATAAACGTATGTACATATATCATACGATAATATCTTGGGGGTACGTTACTTCCTCCTCCCTTCCTCTAGCATTTTTAAGCCTTGATAAATTTCCTTTGTAATTAGTGATGCACTCATCAACCTCTTGGTGATGTGATAAGGTACGTTTAAAATTACTACCTAGTGTTGGATGAGGAAAGCATTTTACTTTCCCCGTTCTATTTTATTCAACTTTGTGTATCCTCCCATTAGAACCTTGTAACTTATTTTTATTTGGGGTCCGTTGGTGTCAACAAAAGTTCACTCTCCGCAGTGATCCTTGTTCGTTGGGTACGGGTACACACTACCTACGCATACTGCCTGCATAACAAACTTTTTTACCTGCATTGTTTTTAAGCTGTTGTGCTTCATCGGCAACAAACCACCTTTTTTGTCTTGAACTTCTAAATATTCATAAGGCCATGGCAGTGATATGGAAGTTACAGTAAAACTTTGAAAGAGAGTCATTTATCGCATCTTTGACTCCAATTTTGAATAATTGTCACTTAACTATTCAAAATTAATGACTAAACAGAAATAGAACGAGACAAATTTCATTACGAAACTAATGCAAGACACTTTAAACTGTTTTTATGTCTTGAATGAATTTATTTCATTCTAACATAAATTAATTGTTTTACGCAAGTCACTCAAACCCAAACCCACTCACCATCACTGTTTGGTCCAGTAGATGGAGATCGCAACATTATGTAATGGAATATCTAGAATTTTGGTCGTTTCTCCAAATGATACTATCGGAGAAGGAAATGAATGAAAATGTTGTTATTTAAGTGGTCTGTCTTCTGTGACCGATGTGTTCAATGTGTTTCATTGCACAAATAAAACAGATTTACATAACATACAATTTGGAACACTTATTTTGAATTTCGTTTTAGTTTTCAATTATACGAAAATAATGTTATGTGTAGACTATCTATGCCATCACTTTTACCAATAGAAGCCCTTAGTATCGTGTGGGAGGGCAAATGGATCTGAAATTTGCTGAAGCAAAAAGTTGTTCAGTTTCGAAAAAGATCGTGCTCAACGAGGACAATTTAGAGCGCAATTAAACATTTATGCAACCTGTCGGACCTTGTACTGTAAAATTTTAATTAACTAGAAAAAAACTGGAAGCTCATTTTTAACAGATGGTAGATGGTCATATGTAAGAAGGAAGCAGATAATATGTATAAATCCGGATGAATGTCCATACATAATACATGTTACATTATGCATGGTACAAAATTACTAACTAGTGCATACTGAAACTAAAGTTGCTCATGCAATCCTTTCCATCTAACAATTCCGTAGGTGGTTCATCAGAAATTGCGATTATTGCGAATCGAAAAAACGAAAAGGAAATACACTTGCCAAAACTTCTCCACCCCAGAAAGCAATATTTCACGCCTTGATTCTGTGAATCCATGCACTCAAGGAGCGCAGTGCAGTTGAGTAAACTTCCAGAAGGAACCTAACCTAAGTCAACTTTAGCTAAACTTTTCTAGTCGCCCCACATTACTTTTTATTATTACTTCCTACTTTTTCCTTGTGTTCATTTCTCTCACTTGTTTTGTTATTTCTTCTCTCTCCTGCTATTTTTACCTATAAATCATGCTTCATGCTCGCTCGAGTGTGCCTTACCAAGAAAGTCACGTTATAGTATACATTCACCGTTCACAGTTGGTAGTGGCCCTCCTGTATGTAAATGTAATTGCCGTAATAAAAGACATGAAAACACACAATCATCTCGCTAATGTGTCCTTTTGAAATAAAATAAATGTCCACATCACGAAACAAAACAATGGAGCCGCTGATCTGAGCGAATCGAGTTTTATCCACTTTTATTGTTTTTATTACAATTCTACAACTACTTTCGACTACAACAACGATAATTTAATACTGAAACTCTGGGACTCTGGGGAGAGCAGTGCATTGCCACCATGTATTTGCCAAAAGATATCATTGCCATCACATGAAATAATCCATTTATTTTATTTTCTACATACTCCTACACAACTTTCTGTGTATTTCGGGAGGAAATAATGAGTAAATATGTTTCCAAAATCCCCAAAACTTTGCCTTTCTCTTCCTGCAACAAGCCCGTTTTTAGCCTATCATCAAAACTTTCATTTCATTAAGTAACTATCTGTGAGACATACAGTATAAACAGTTCCAACGTTTACATTCCGGATTTTGTTTGTAAATATAGACGGAGACAGAATCCAATCGATGAAGAATATTCGTGAAAGAATAAAACGGAAACTGTAAATACTTATGAAAAGTGAATTACTTTCTCTTTCCACAGAAAACTTTCTAGCCAGGAAAAGCGTGGTAGCGGGTTGCTTTCACACACTTTTGTTGAACGAGACGACTTAAATGTCTGAAAAGTTACTTTTAAATACAATCTACGAATTGAATTTTGGTTAGCCCAAAATAAAATGATAGAAAGATGCAAGGGTATAAATACTGACGAGCACAGTTACCAGCTACGTGACGCGATGTGGACAAAGGATAGAATTTTTATTAAATTGGTTGTATCATCACTTTCATCCTCCTTCTGATGTGTATACAAGGGGTCACTGAGGATATCTCACGGTTACGAAAGGAAGATCTCGGATTTCCGCAAATCAGACACGTTTTTATCTTGAAAAGACAAAAATGTATACGACTGCAACAACAAGTCTACCTACGTTGTTTAACCTTTTCTTAGCAAATTGCCCTTGGGTGGTTGTTTAGTTTTAGTATCGCAGACTCCGCCAACCATAACTCTATTTTACTGCAGAAAATTTGGCCAGTTAAAATTATAGTATCCAGTGCACAAGTGCAGTCGGAGGGGTCATTAAAAGAAAGATTCGGGCGATCAGTTGGACAGGCACAGCCAAACGGTCTGAAGGTTACAGCCCGTATTGTTTGCGAAGGTTATTATGATTTGTCTGAAACAAAGTCTACTAAAACCAATAAACATTATAGTATTACTACCAGTCCCACCCATTTTCATCCGTCCAGCCAGATATATCTATAAGCCCTACTTAATAGAGCTTTCATGTTCCTTTCGCGGAAATGTGCAATAGCTTTAAACAGAATGTCTGGGTGGGTACGAACGAACTAGCAACATCGTAAAATATGGCTAAGTGCCACCATATTGTATTGTAGGTATCCCATGATCTTACCCGAAAGAAAGTGGTAGAAGTAAACCATATCTACATTATTACATTTCCAGACAGTCTGGTTTTTTGGTGTCTGGTGAATTTTAATTCTTTTCCGCACGACTTTCACACAACAATTTTGCGTGCTCTGCTCACTGATAGACTGACAGTATCTAAAATGTGGGTGTGATGAGTTATCGAAATGCGATGACGATGACAAACCAACTGCAGACTGACTGATTTTGATAAGGGTGTTTATTTATTCAGTACAAGGGGAACCCTCAATTGAGGTAAGTTAATTCCCTGGGACAGGACGTCATTAGTAATACAAATATCATTCGGCCTTATTGATACATGAACTTATAGGAATGTATCTTTAAGGGAATGATCATTTGGTATCAGCCACATAGCTGCATGATCTATACAGGATAGATTATTATTTAACATTTGCTTTAGGTACATATTTCAAGTTTTTTCGTTGGCTCATATTTACAATTTACTTGAACACTTCTATCTTCGATAACTATAAAGGGTCAAGGTCTGTAACTCCTGTGGAAGGTTTATCCAGAATTTATACAATTGTTTTGACCGCTTTTACTACTTTTACTATTGAATTTATATTCCTAAATATACATTTCTCCTATGTATAAGCAGACAATATGTCATTAAGGAAATTTACAGCTTAGCCACTGACAGTATTTGACATTTGACATGTCATACACGACTGCTTCAAATTTCGTTTTTGCAAAAACAAACTCCGCAGACTCTAGATTGATTATTCTCCTCGTCTGAGCTTTTTACTGCCAGCAAACCATACAGTTGCAGCGGTGTTGTATGACACTTAAAACCAAAGTCAAATGTTGTACCATTTTAGTTTAACTGTCAGTGCATTATCATATAGGTTCTTTTTAAATTAACCGTGACATTAAACATGTCGAATATAGTCAGTAATACTAATTTAACGCATACTTAGTAGAGTCTAGAACTATATTGACGTGGACTTAAAATCTTATTGCTAGTAATGTACTGCAAGATACATGGATAGGCGAAGCTACCGGAGAGGAAATTCAAAAGGAAAAGCGGAAATATGCGAAAATACATAGGAACGAACGTATGTACGAGACTAGGTAAGTCTTCTCTTTAAAAATCAATTGCTCTAGGCCTTGCGTCAGTTTTCTACCCAGTAACCTTCCAACTCTAGCATTTCGCCAGACTCAGACAGCAGAGAAAAGAGGACCATGAAAAACGAGAAAAACCTTCTTTAAAAATGCTATACCTTATTCAAATGTTAACAAAAGCCTTTGAAACAATGTTAGCTGGAAAGTTAATTGGATTTTGTTTATTATTATGTATTAACAAAAGTTCCAGAGGGAGTTGTGTAGTTTCCTCCTTAAAAATAATTCACCACGAGAGTCCACGTACGTAATAATGATTATTAATTCAACATTTTTAGCAACTTTGGCATGGATGGTGGTAAAATATGGCTTTGTGGCAGAAAAAAAACACGATACAGGTTACCGTGTTGTAACGGTCTTTTGAAAAATAAACGTTGTGTGGAATAACTGGCGGACCATGTATCAAATCGGCGTGTTTAAGTTTTTAATGTAATGGCCTTATAAAAATAGTACTCTTCTAATATGGCGTCTTTTAATACAGAAACGCGGGGGCTACCATTCGAGACAATTAAAGGTTATGTAACTATCCATTTAAATATTATAAAGTTCGTCTCTGCATTTTTTACATTAAGCACAACAAGGTCCATATTGATACTGAAGTATTTTAACTACAGCGGAGAGCAGATAATATTGTATCAGATACAAGCAGGAGACAGTTATCTCTCAAGAACAAACCCTGTTACCAAATTATTAAATAAATTATTCAACGTTTCAGACGTTAGGGCAGACCAAGTGAAAAGTGGTTTTGTTTTACTGGCAAACAAATAAAGAACAATTTAACATTATACACTTTCTTATGCAATGTAGTTTTAGAATAGCCTAAAGTAAAATTGACCCCGTATTCAACTTTTACCACGAACATGCTAGATAGACCAAGAGCAAACAATAACATTGTTCGGTTTCCTTTTTAAACTGTAAACAAATTTAGAGAATGTTACGTAAAATGAAGTTTTGGGGTCCGCAGACTAACGGAATTTGCAATCTTTTGTTTAAGTAAAGTAGTCTAAAACTAGACTTGGGCCTGGATACTAACGTCAGTCAAACCACGAAATTCTCAAAGTTTGTATTATATTGTATTATTGACTATCTAATTTTGGATATGAATGTACAAAATGTCTCCGTGTGCGTCCCCTTTACCCCTTTAATTTCTAACCGACAATGTTTATAACAGGGTACGAAAACTGAAACTAAAGCGTTGCCCGATTACAATACATATAAACGATTGATTTTCTCGTGGATAATTAAAGTCACAAGACGGAATGTTCCGAGGCAGAGGGACAATTCTCAGACCTTAGACATAAATATTATTTATAAGAATAAAATAAACTTACGATTCATAACTTTATTTGAACGTTTTTGGACCAGCAGAGTTTCATAAATAAACTGGTCAGCCTGTCTGATAAAATCCATGAAATACTCTCTAAATAAATCCAATTCAAAATATGACGACCAAAACCAGACAACGTTTCCGCTCGATAAGTTTATACACACTGTTATTGCACGAGAAAGAACTGCGGCCACACGAAATTGTTATTCCAGTCAGTAGACATTAGACATTCTACGTTTACGTAACCGAAGTCGCAGGGTACACAAGATGGCAAACGTGATCGGGAAACTTCAGTTGAGTATAGTAAGCAACAATGCAACTTTCCCGTCAAGTCGAAATAGGAAATTAGACCTTCAAAAATTCAACATTTTATAACATCTAGAGCAGCCCTTGAAGATTACTTTTTACGATGTAACTATGCGTCTCGCCACTCACTTTCACTACCGTTTCACTTCACACCATTCATGTTATCATGTAATGTTATGCTGTCTTTGACTTCCACATAGAGTAGAATGCTGATTATTCCATGCTTGTAGCTTCTCCAATGAAATTAAGGCGATATGTAAAAGTGGAAATTTCTACCCATTGCACTTTCACTGAACCCCTGCAATGCGCGTCTTTTTATACCCATCCAGTCGTTTCGCATAAAGACTTCTCATTTTTATTCATCACAGCTTTTGGGTACAATTGGGGTTACAAAACAAATGCTGCAATACGCTTTGTCTCAAGAACGTTTCAACATTTAAGGAATGTTGTAAAAAAATGCACAGTGCACATTATGGAATATCGAAACGTTTTCGTTAACAATTGTTTATGAGTAGGTAAACCGTCTTGAATCAATATAATTAGTTATGGAACCAATATAATCTACATCGGTAGGTAGAACGGAAATACTGTACCTGCCATTTATTTCAGAAATGAAGTTCACAGAGAACATTTATTTTTTACCAATCAGCAATCAAACATCAAAGGACAATTTCTGACTTTGCCGTGCAAGGTAAACTTTACCCACCTGTGTATCTGACTGAATTTCCGCGTTAAATCTGGTATTCCAAACTCAAACAAATTATCCATTTTGTCTGATGCATACACAACTATATTTAAATGTGTGTTTATAAGATCAAACTGAACGCAGTCCCCAATCGGGAATAAACCAGACCAATCAAGAATACTGCAGTTGGCAGTAGCAATGGAGCTACTGCGTAAATGTTAGGTGGTGCAGAAATTCAAAAGGATCCACTGTAAGTAAGGACTTCTTGAATCATTTATAAGACAATTCCCTGCCAGACTCCACCAAAAAAACAAAATCCAAAATTCCCAATCGGCAAATGCAAATGTGTCTTTTTGCAGACTTATTTTTTCTGTCTTTATTAAAATCGCTGCGCCACTCTGAATTGTCTAGTGTCTCAGACTTGGTTATAAATCGCATCCGTCTACCATAGACACATTAGTTTAAACTAAGCAATTAAACTACATATTATGAGAAAAACTCTTTAGGTTTGAAGAGTTCACCTTCAGCAATACGCCTGTGGGCTGGAGTCACAGGGAACTCGTACCCAAGCGATAAACAAAGACACAAATGGTAGCAAAACATTCCATACAAAATGAATTCTTTATAGAGATTCAAAAGTTTGATTTAATGCTGACCCAAGTTTATGTAAGCTGGCGCTGGCTCCTCTTCATTTCTCCAACATCTTGATCATACGAGAAAGAAAATTAGTACGAGAAGGTCAAATAGAACAACACGAATGTTTTCGTGGTTTTATGTATCGCATCGGTTGGTCTAGTCTACATAATTTGATTATTTTATAGTCTCGCAGGTTTCAGTTTCCCACAATCTTTTGTTCGCGTTGATGTGGAACTGGAAGTAATTACACGAACAAGAATGATGCGCACATGAGAGTAAAGAAAATCATTTGTACCTTGTTCTGGCATTATCTGATCTTAAAACTTCGTTGTCCTTGTCCATTAAACCGCAGTGTAAAGCAAAATTCAAGAGTTTATCCTCAAACTACTTACAAGGAATTGGTCAAGTCAAGATACAAAAACAAACCTATACAAACCTATCTGCCTGCACTACTACATAAATATGAATATCCTTGATTATCAGTCCGTTTGTATAGTAATCACCAGTAGATGGAACGGTTTATAAATCTTTGGTTTAAGGGGTCATTTCGTGACAGCAAATGTGCAAATCAAAATTCCTCAGCTCAGGTCTCAGTCAAAAATACCGGGTTGGTGACAAATTACAGCAGGACAGTTTCAAGACAACCATATTATCGCACTTTTCGACTTCGCATTTTGGGGTTCTCGCAATATATTGTTTTTCGCATTTGCATGTTTCGCAAGTTTTATGTTTCTCGCATTTTCAAGTTTCGCATAATTATTCGCATTCGCATGCAAATATGTCGCATGAAAAAATATGAAAAAACCTAACTGACAAAAATGGTAGCCGTTGGTAAAGGGGGTTCAGTGAGATTGGTTCTGCATTCGTTTTTGCTATTAATTATGAATTTCTCGGCAGTAGCAATGTGTATATTACCAAAAATAAAATTATGTAGAAGGGGAAATTGTTCATCCATGAAAAAAGTAGATTTTTGAATTTCCTAATTGAGTCCAAAAGCATGTAATTAGCTAATAATATTTTGTGCGCGTTAATTTTCTCACTTATCCCCGTAAATTTTGTATTTGACCTCCTGGCTGTTAGGTTTGACCGTTTAAAGTCAAACCACTTCCACTTGAAAGCTTATAGAATGGGTTATTAAATATGTGAAAATGATAAAAAATAATTCTCTTGCCGTCAGTGGTTGTATATTATAAATGCTGTGGGCTAGTAAAACAATGAAACGAGGCAGAACTAAATCATGTGATAAGGTGCATGATAAACCTGAAAGTACTGGAATGGTATTGCGCACAGGATTCAACTTTTATGTAAAACCACTTATCGCATTGTAATAATAGAATTTAAATTGTCGGACCGTGTGTATGATGGCAAAATGGTCCTTAATAAATAAAATAACTAAATTAATTAATTATTGCGCACAGGAAAGAAAAAATGAGGTATCGATTTGTTGCAATTTGTTTATGTTTAATAGTGTTTATTAATAAAAATGACTAAATTGTACTTCTAAAAATTGGTATGCGATTTTATTTTTATTGCGAAACGTCTTATTTGCGAATATCAATTATTGCGAGAAAGTCGAAAATGCGAAACTGAATTATTGCGAGAACATGATAAAGTGCGATTTCAAAAAATGCGAACATTTGTCCTAGCGAAGCATGAAGTGCGAGATTTGTCCGGCATCCAAAAATACCTGTTGAAGAAATAAAACATTTTCAGGCAGATGTTAGAAGACAGTTAACAGTTTTCAAAATTGTCCTTTTCATTGTTTTGTTTTTGTTACAATATTCATATTCATATCATATTCAGAAATAATTGCTGACTAGTTGCAGAAAGAAAGGCGGGGCAAAATAGCTCAACTGAACAACATTATACATTATAATGACAAGACAAAAGGTGATTTGGGCAAAGTGGTCAGCGTTAAGGAGAATAATATGCTAATTTGTCTTACAGTACATAATTATTTTTTCCAAATGCTCATTACTACTACATCCATAGTTCTCTTCATTAAAATTAAGACATTTACATGATTTGGTGTTCATCATAACCGCTATAGACAGCTACAAGCTTACAAGAAAACCCTGACTTTGCCGAAAGGTGCAATACTATTTAGAAGAGGAAAAATGCAGATTTCTTTAACGATCAATTCGATGATGCAAATTACTGTTCACTCTTTTATTTGGCATTACATCTTCTAGTGGAGTGTTGAAAAAGTAGATCATTGCAGCAATAAAATTTTTGTGTGGTTAATACCCCCTGCCGGGTTTACATACCCAACTTTATTTAGCATATAAAGTTACGGTGTATGCATGTTTTACATGAACGACCAATGTTACACTGCTTGCTTACCTAGGTCAGTTTTCTATAATTACTTTTAAATCCTTCAACCATTCATCGCTTATGTTTATGTTTAAGCCGAAACTTTTATTGCTTAATGGACACGCTTCATTTCACAATTAAAACAATACTACCATTTGCTGACGCCAGAAAAAAATGGGCACAAATAATTGCCCTAATTGCATATCATGTTTCGTAAACTGCTGACAAAACACACCGACTCTTTAATTTGTAATGTCAAGAAACTCCCATTTAAAATACCTAACTAGTGTTGTATGTACTAGTATGTAGGTATTAATTAATTGTAGGTAATTTGAAACAACTGAGAATTCAATGGGGGAAAATGGAAGTTTTTAGAGCTGTGATAAAAACTTAAAACTGCAAACTTATGTACAAGTTTGTTAAATTATGTAGATTGAAATGGAAGACTATTTAGACTATGCGAAAAAAACGGTTCCGCTCAGTAAAATATTTAGTTTTGGACAACAGGAAATTTTGCACGTTATATACGTGTACGCGTAATACACGGTTCACCGCAGTTGAACTGGGTACAAAGCAATAACTAGAAAATTCTTTACTCATATTGCACGGTTTTTACTTTCCTGGATAAAAATTATACAATTGTTACATTGAATGGATGGAACACCTACGTACGAAGACCAACCTACCACGAAGAGACAATGAAAAGATAAAAAGTTCTTGGTCTCTTTAAAAATAAAATGTAGAATAAAGAATCGGACTTAATTATAATATTGGAGTTTTTGTA
Organism: Cyphoderus albinus; assembly: GCA_021029165.1. Taxonomy (NCBI): domain Eukaryota; kingdom Metazoa; phylum Arthropoda; class Collembola; order Entomobryomorpha; family Paronellidae; genus Cyphoderus; species Cyphoderus albinus. The sequence goes on from VYYJ01000584.1 coordinate 46,846, forward strand.
CCATTTTTAACTTAACCGGTATTACAGGAAGCAGCTGGTCACACAAGACAACCTACCACATATTCAAAATCACGCCGTGTTCACATGATAGTTTTTTAACGCTTTAATTAAGGGGCTTAGCTTTTTTGAATTGTGCGTTCCCCCAATTTATGAGAATGACAGACAAGAAATATTTTACGAAATGTAATAGGACATAATCTTTTTAAAAAGCTGAAAATATATCAAAGAAATGATGTTGATGACAAAAGCTGTATTTTATTTTTGTTTAATTTCAGAAATTTGAGCAAAGAAAATGTCATTGTCGATGTAAAACTACGTAAGATACATAAACGTGAAAGTTGGATTGCATGCGTGCGTGCCATCAAGATGATAAAGGAGGTGTATGAAAACCGTTAGATGTGTATTCAGAAAGAGAATCTGCGTTATGGTACAATATTTTATTTGTTGCCTTTACGATTTTTACGACCAACCTAATACAACATTTAAAAGATTAAAACTGTCAACATCGCCATTAAAACGACGCGTTAACAATGAGAGCGAACTAAGCCGAAAAGAAACATTGTCCTTTCTTCATTGTCACTGATTCTTGACGCAACTCACCAAATTCTTCGTTGTACCATCACATCACATTTTTGTTTTATTCCCAGACTTCACGACTCACGACAATGTACTGTAAGTTAACGCAACGTAACGTAACGTAAATAACGACAAAACGATATTTTAAAGCTGTCCTTGAAAAATGACGTGTCAAAATTGTTTTTCAGAGTAAAATAGGTAGTTAACTTGGCTTCACTCTGCAAGCAAAGGATCTCCTCAGCGCAGATAATCTACAACCGCAACGAAGTGCTACTTACAAATCATACAAATCTCTGCTTAATGTGAGTCTAAAATGCGTAAGTCCATTAGGAAACTCTTCTACCATAAAAAGTAAGTTTAACTATCATCATAATCATAATCATAATTTAAATAGGCAAAGCGTAAAGCATTTTAAAAATCATTATAAAAAACGCCGCTCTGCTTAAGCTCTTCAACGCAACTGCACATCGCCTACTCATCAGTCATCATCGCCGAGTGACTGCACAACTTTTTCGAAACTGGCAAAAATGTGCGTTACTTGAGACGATTAATGAAAGGTTTAGAAAAAAGTGAGCTAAGCAGAAAGATGTTGATGTTGATAGATACAGCATGGCTTTATTGCCCTGTCTTGTCTACTCTACTCCACTGATGAATTTTATTTTATTTAACAAGAATGAAAGAAAAAATAATGAAAGAAACGAGAAATGCCTACAAGATATTGGCTACAGTTGAGCGAAATCACAACAAAAATTCTTCTGTCCTGTCCTTCTTTTCTTCACACATCCTCCTTTTTTGCTACCTCATCACCACATCACATCACTCTTCTTGTAGTATTTTATAAAGTGAATTTTTTACTCACTTAACAGTTGTTTACAGTTAAGTTGCGTGATGGTCAATGTACTGTACTTGATTTCGAAGATATGAATGTTAATGTGAAACAAGAAAAAAGAAAGAAAATGATGGTCATACTTCAAACTACAATGTATGGTGCGTTGGGCGAGCAAACGCTGCGAAGCCTGAAAGTGGCAAAGTTATGAATTATGCGTTTGTTTTTCTTCAATTGAACTCATTCTACTGGCTTTTACCAGTTTATACTGGTTTTAAAATACAGGTTTTCACAAACTTGTAATACTTAAAGATCTAGGGCTAGCAACATAGCGCAGCGCAGCGTTTACAATAACCTACCCCAACGTTATTCACATTTTACAAAGTGTAAAAAGAAAATTTATTTCTTTGGGGAGTTGAAACAAAGTTAAAAGCTGCAAAGTGAAAAAAGTGCAATATTTCTCAGCTCATGGTTGTAGAAAGCAAGAAAAATTGTGGTGTACCTAATTGCTACCCTTTTATGCACGTATTGTTAGCGAGTAGAAAAACAAATGTAACCTAAATAACCAAAGACCTCGCCACGCAAAAATTTCTTGATTGTTTCAATTCAAAGACAGAATCGAGTCCGCCTGTCTGGCTTAGCTGAGCTGAGTGCGAGCGAATTGGCATTTCCCTGCACTTGTCTCACTTAGCAAATTAACTTCAAACAATTGATAACAATGTACAACAAATTTTTTATTCAGTTGATCGGTTTTATAGGTATTATTGATGCTACAACTCTGAGTTGATTGTTGTGGGAAATTGTGGCAGTCATCAAATGAGAAATACCGTTCACGTACCAGGTCATTCGTATTAAAAGAACTCAACTCTGAAATCATTTCAAAAAATGATACTGTCAGTCAGCGAGTTTGTTACTTTACTTCAATATCCACGTCTCACGAACTTCCTGAAATTGTCATGATTGACTTGATTATTTATTTACTATTATTATTCTGTGGCGTTTTTTCAAAAACCGCAAACTACATAGACATTTTTTTCTACATGACTGTACATATAATGATTTGTTTCATTCAACATACTAAATAAGTAGAATGGGGCAAGTTGACAGCACTGTCGTGTTTGAGGAGACAATCCGGAAGCTTTGCCAAGTCTGAATTGTCAAAGTCAGTCCACCAAACGAAATGAATTCGAGACAAGAAACAAAAATAGCATGACAAAGTAACATTTTTACTTTTATGTATTAAAACTAATCGGATAAAGGTACATTAGAACGTAATACGTATTTAAGCAATGTTCGTGTTCACATAAAAGTAAATTTGGTTATTGAACCGCCGCTCCTGTCAACCTATAATGCCATCCCTGACCAGCCGTAACTCATTCCGCTTTATACTTATTTGCTTGCAGAAGAAAATCGATTGGAACACTTTCCGAAGGAAATGCGTGCACCGAATTGTGCAGTTTGGAGTGACAGGAAAGAATTAAGTAAATCAAGTGGAAGGAGGGCAAAATGATTGGGGAAAGCAAATTATTGCATAAGATGATATTATGAATGATAAGCCTCCTGTAAACAGGAACAGGAAAATGCTCATTATTTCCCACAAGTTTTTTGACCTGGGTCAGTTTCGCGCGGAGCTAAAGCTGCGAAATGAAATGAACGAGCCCATTACGTTTTCCTACTCGCTTTCTCCAGAATTTGTTTCCATTTTTCTCCAAAAAATGGTGGACCTACGCCAACGTCTTTAATTCTAATTTGTTGTTCTTTGCACAGTTTAATTCTGACCCAAATTGCCAAAAGAGGAGCTCAGAAGCATTTTCAGCGATACTTCATCTTTCTCAAATCATTCTTTTCTCTGAAGACTAACATTAAGTGGGACGAAGGCAGTTTAATAAATAGTATAAATTAAAATTACCTACCACTCTGTTAGTATAAATTCCAGAAAAGCGTTTTTCCGCAGTTAAGATAGGAGGGAAATTGCAGGAAATGATTAATGGTCCAATTTGTAATTGTAGCATCCGTGCTTGTTCTTTATTCACGTTTACAAATTGCTTTCTTCTCTGTGGAGGTTGGTGGTCATGTATGCAGGTGCTCATTACTACCAACAACCGACCGTCTTCCTTTACAAAATCAACAAAAGTAACAAAACCCATTCATTTCATTTGCTACTTCATGTTGAGACGGAGAAAAAATGCTATAATTTAGACCTGATTTATTTTCACGAAGTTCATACTGTACATGTAAGTTTCACGTGACGAACTAGGACGACTAAAGTATCTACATACATCAACCTAAAAGCTCAACTAATCACATATTGTATAATTCTTGATTAGATATTTACTCAATATTATACAAACTGACTTATTATTTAAATGTTTGGTTTTGCTCAATCTTTTTATTTCTGCCTCCTCCCCCGCTGCTGCTTTAGCCGACATCATACCGCTAATTTTGCTTTCTCTTTTCCTGCAAATGTCAGGAATCCCATGGAAAGTACAGACGAAACAGGAAGGAGTTTTTGAAAGTAATACTTAAACTAAATGATGTTTTTCAACTCGCTTTATCATCATGTTTTTCTGTTTTACTGGAATTTGCATAAATATGCAAGCGTGTGGGTGGTGGTTAGTAGAATTGATGAAATTCCGCACATATCAGTTCACAGACTAACTTGTAGCAGAAGATTTTTGCCAACTTCCCAAAAGTCCCAAAAGGTTATGCTTTACCAAATCTCATCACATAGTAGCTTCCTACTTATGTACATTTTATCTGGGAATTTTCCACTGCTGATGAAATTTTTCTCTTTCTGCTGGTTAAGGTGAAATGACAAAGCCTCCATTCATCTTTGTTGTGCAGGTGTTTTTACTCGCCTGTCACAGGAAATGGATAACATTTTATTACAGGTACATTTATTACGCGGAATTTTGCATACCTACCTACATTCCTCTGGATAATAGACATTTGTAGTAGGTCAGAACACTAACAACAATATAACACTAACGCCTTGAAAAAGAATTTGATCGTGAAAAGGCAACCTGGGAAAAGTTTTGCGACCTACCTCAGCCTAGCTTACATTACCTACCGTAACACGCAAAAAGTAGGAGTTTCTTCTCCAAGGGAAAACTTAATCATTATCACAAGGCAGTTTTTGTGAAAGCTTTGTTGTTGCTTTTCCTACTCCCATGATAGATTAGACAGAAACATGAGCTCATTTATAACTGTGAGCTGAGCTGTTGTACGTACGGTAACATAGATGCATATGGGTATATTTGTGAAGATCAGAGATGAGAAAAACCCGCGTTTTTTGAAAAAAATTACTGGGTACGGGGAAAATGGGTTTAATGGGTAAAACGGGTTTAATGGGCAAAAGTG